>VZRF01003303.1:904862-936868 GCA_013396875.1 Vireo altiloquus
TCCCGGCTCCCCTGGCCCTGTCCTGCCCCGTCCCGGGCACTACCCCGCACATCTCCGTGCCCGCGGCCGGGAGCGCACGGCTGGGTGCGGGCAGGGTGCCTCCTCCTCATCCTCCCCCTCCCTTCCCCTTGGTAGCCGGGGATGGGGACATTCTGCTCCCCTGTAGCCCCCAGCACGCCTGGAGCATCGTTGGGTGCTCCGTCGGCAGAAATGGGTGCGTTGCCCATCCCGCCCGTCCTGAGCTGTCATTTCCCAAAGCCCTGCACCGAGATGTTCTCACAGCCCTGTCCAAGAGGTTTCCAGAAAGCTGACCAACCTGACCAAACTCCGGGCAGTGTCCCATCAGCCTCTTCTAAAGCCAAGCACAATTGAAAACAAACACACCAACTCCCCCCGAAACCACAGGACTCCTCTCACTTCCACCAAGCTTCATTCGGGTGGGTAAATCTGAGGACAGGGAGCCGGGATGGTTTGCTCCCATTCCTTCTCAGAGGGACCTGGAGAGGCTCCTAGACCTGACGAACCTTATCCCGGGCACAGCACAGTGCTGTGAAGCTGATGGACAGCCGGAAAGTCCTGGGACATCTGAAAATAAATGCTACATAGATATCAAGCAGGCCCCGCCCCCAGTGATTACTATTCATGATAATGATGGCTTGTTAAATGAGACACCATTTTTCCAGCCAAACAGTGGGAGAAGTGGTGTCTGAAAGAGAAAACTGGGTTGAAATCTGGTCCTGGATGTGCCACCAACTTGACATTTTCCTGGCGCCAAATCCCAGGGCCTCTTTCCCCCCTTACCCCCTGTCTCTGCAAGCAATGAGCTCTTGGGGTTTTCTTTCCCAGGGAGAGGGCTGCTACAGGGAGGCGGATTTGGGTTTGGGCCTGGGCTGCAATGTAATGCCATAATCAGGGGCTGCTGCATTTTTGGGCAGGGACCTTGTCCAACTTGCATTTTTCCTCCTGTCACGTGCTCCATTCATCTCTGGCACTGGATAAACAATACCATAATACCAGGCAGGATGAAGCAGGGAAACTGCTTCCTCAGGCAAGCCTCAGCATTTGCCTCCTCTCGATTTTAGGCTATACATTCTCTTGGTCAGCACTTGAACCATGATCTCAGGCTAGAAATTCTCGGGGAGGCTGTGAGTTCAGTTTTGCAGGGCATTACCCACGTCTGGAGACAGACCTGGGTTGCCAAAGAAGCCTCCCATACTAAAAGAAAAAAAAAACAAAACAGTTAGACCATACAAACACAGGAACCGAATCCCACACTCCCCACTTCCCACTATTGCTGTCCAGCCTTCCAGTCTCAATTTGCTTTTTTTCTTGGGGCACCCTTTGTCTCCAACCCGATGGCACAGCAACCGCGGCTCGAGAGGCAGCTGAAAAGCCCGAGCAGCAAAACCCTGAATGAAGAAAGAGCCCCTTTCTCCAGGAGCCAAAAGGGGAGGAAAGGCACTTTTCCCCCGACCAGCTGCTCTGCCACTCCCGCAGCCCCGGCACTGGCTGGGGACAAGGGCTGTGGCCAGATGTTGGGGTCCCAGCCGGCGCCGCGGGGCGAGTGACAATGCGGGCTCTGTGTGCGCCGGGCTCTGTGCGCCGGCCCCGAGAGATGCAGGGGTTTGAGGAGCCGCTCTGCCGCCACCACTGCCGGCACAAGAGCTGTCCCAGCCTTCCAGCACTGCCTGTGACCCATCCCGGCTCTGCCGCTCCGCTCAGCCCGGCTGCCCAGGGCCAGCGGCGGGGGGAAGTTGTTCTTCCAGAAGCATTGTCCTGCCAGAACAAGACTCCTCCGGGATTATCCAGCCGCTGGCCGCATCCCCACAGACTTCCTCTCCAGGCGCCTGGCCTCCTGGCTCGGCCCTCACCTGCCACGTGGATGTCGCCAGCGAGGCACTGTGTCCCCTGGGGAAACGATGGTGTGAGCAGTCACCCTGCTGGCACCTCAGCGGGCACAGGATGGTACCTGAGGGGCAGGGAGCAGGAAGTGGACATGGGGAGGATGGTCTCAGGAACACCTGATGCCCGGTTCGCTGGCATTCAGGCAATTTTTTGGGTACAAAAGTCCTAAACCAAGCAGGGGGGGCTCCAGGACCAGACAAATTTGGGTGTCCCATAAATACAAGGACCAGGGAAGAGGCATGCTCTTACAGCTGCTCTGCAGGAGGGATGCCAAGGCTGGACGGAGAGGGACATCCCTCTCCCAAAAGGGATCTGGTTTTGGACACAATCCATAACCCACCCCACGGAGGTGTGAGGCTCCAGGGTGGTGGTGTGCTCCCCACACTGCCTGACTCCACAGGGATGGTTCCAAGACAGAACACGCTGTCCAAATCCCCCAAATCTCAAGGATATGATCACTCCCACTTCAGATTAACTTCACTGAAACTCCAGAATAGTTTTCCACTGCAGATAGCTGGATTCAACCCCGCACCAAACCCGGGGCTGGGGCTGCACGTGGGGCATCTCCTTTTCAACCATAGCATGGTATTAGGTCGGTTTAAATTGGTTTAAACTCTCCGCATCGCCCCTGCTCGCAGCCTGACCCCGGCACTCAATAGGTGGTCCCTAAGAGGCTCCCAGGTTCTCAGGGCTGCTAAAAATGGTTAATAAATCCCCAGTAATAAAGTGTTCAGGTCATCCGAGAGAAATGCCGCGCTCGAGCTGCAAAGCTGCATTGTCTGCCCGGAGCGATTTACGCGCTCCGTCGGACAGGGGTTAAAAGCTCTGTCAGGCGCCGACTTCGCCGCTGTCGTGTTGTCGGGGGTATTTAACGGGGTTCAGCCCCGACGTGCGGCCGGGCAGCCACTGCTCCAGCTGTGCAGCTCAGGTTGGAGAGGGAGATGTCGGAGGAGGGCGGTCCAGGACCTGGATGCTGCCCGTGGTCTGCCTCTCACCCCCCGCTTTTTTCTTTCTGGGATTTTCTGAGAGCACAAAAGAGACTTTGCATCAATTACTGGTAGGGAAACGGCAGCGCCCCGCGGCAGAACTCCGCGCTCCCATTCCGGGTTTGGTTAACTTCCCATTGTCTGATAGGCTCCACTATTCACGGCCAGGGCAAGGGCTCGGCTTTTTTCATCTATCGCAGATTTTTAACCACCTTCGGAACAAAAAAACATTCTTGCCCTTGTTGCAGGGAGTCTGGCAGTGCCTTTGAGGTGGCTGCAAAGAGTGGAGCATGTCAGCATCCCTGTGCGCAGAACGCAAATCTCCTGCAATGAATGCTTATGATGCATCTCCCGATTCCGATCTGTCCCCACGCCCATCCTCCCCCGATGTGCTTCAGCGCTGGCACAACCAGGTCCTGCTGCAAGCTCCCTCTACCCTCCATGGCCTCAGACCCTACATCACTTTTCCCCTCCACCTCTGAGGACTGCTGGTCCCCTCGGCGGGGCGGGAGGACACGGTTCGATCCGTACAGGGCACTGCGAGATCCCACGGGGCCGGGGGCTATACAAATGCAAAGCGTCATTATTTTCCCGGGGCTGAAGCAGAGGCCTGAGAAAGGTTGAGTGAGAGAGGCAGCGAGGAGGGAACAGCGGGGGATTTAGCTCCTGAAAAGCAGCCAGGGAGAAAAGCGGGCGAAGTGTTTCATTGTGCGCTGGGCAGAGGGGGTCACGAGCAAGTTAAACTGGTTAATGTATTGGAGCAGCTTCCTCCGAGCTGCTGGGAGCAAGCAAAGCCCTGCAACAAAAGGCCGAGGGAGCATTCTTGCGGGGAAAGTGGGCTCTCTTTAAAAGGATTTGATTTCTTTTCTGTCAGTTGAATGGAATTTGGTGGTGACTCCTCCAGGTCTAAGAATTTGGGGCTTTGGCGGTGGTGGTGGCGGGAGGGGACAGTCCCTGTCTCCCCCTCCCCACTCCTGCATTTTTCTCCATCTCCAGGCCTGCTGCCTCCAGATTACAGCCCCCGGTGTCGGGGGGGAGAAGAGCTGGGGGAACACAAGCGGCCCCATAGATGCTCTGATCCTGAAAGAAAGCGAGGGGCACGGGGCCGTCCCTGCCCAGCCTGGTTTCTCATGCTCCCTATTCAGACCAGGGGAGGGGAGGTAGATGTGGGGAGAGGAGAGACTGGTGGGGCATCCACCGCTGATTTAATGCCTCTCTCAGTGCTTCACGGTCTAGGTTGATCATAGGGCAGTTTTGGCAGCGTAAGGTGTGCAAGAAAATCTTTCTTTGCCTTGGGGTATGGAATTTTGATGTTAAAACCATGGAATGAAGGCAAAAACATGAGGGAAAGGGGGCTTGAACTAACAAAATCAGCTGGATGTAACCTCACTTTCCCACAGCCTGTGCAACTCTCTCCTCCCAACAGCAGCTCTTGGGGCAGCTGAGGGCTATCCTCACAGAGCTGGCTTTGTCACCCCAAAATCCCTGGGCTGGTGTGCAGGAGCATTTCCTCTTCATGGGCACACCTACTGGTTCATGGGGGGGTCTCACTGCTGCCATCCAGGGATGCTGGGCTGGGGGCAGCTGTCTCTGGCTGCACAGGCCTCATTTGGTGCTGGCCCTGAGAGCAAACCAGGGAGATTTAGAGCTGTCCTGGGCTGGAGATTTGATGTTGCACACAGCTTAGACTACCTGGCAGCGTGGGTATGGGGTGGAAAAAGACAATAATTAAATTAGCAGCGCTATGACTGGTAACCCTGCACTGCGTGAGATATTGCAGAGCCAGAGCCTTCAGTGGTGCTCAGGTAGTTGGCCAGACAGACAGACAGACAGACCTGCAGCAGCAGGTTTCCACTGACTGAGCTCAGCTCTCTGTGCCTCAGTTTCCCAAGAGGTGACATTTGGCAGAGACCCCACGGTCCCTGGTTGGGAGCATGGGCTGTGCACAGAGCCTGCACGTGTCAGTCTGTATGTGTCCATCTGTACAGAGCACAACAAGCTCAGAGTTTGCTGTAGAGGGAGTCCAGCCTGTCCCAAGCTCCTTCCAGAGGTGTGGTCAGTGAAGCTTGCAGCTCCTGGCCTTTAATTTTTGGCTTCTCATTCTTTTTGGCCACAAATTTTCTCATGTTCCTGTTGTGAGCTGTCCCTCTCCCTCTTGCCTTTTTGAAGAGGAGCCAGAAGCTGATGTCAGGGGAAGTGTTTGATGATTACCCCAAGGAGAAGGCAGGAATCAAATCTCATGCAGGGTTGGACTGGATGGACAAGGTCCCAGTGAACTACACGTCCAGCCTCCAGCAACAGCAGAACTGTTAAATATATTTATTTTTTTAAATGATATTTATTTATTTATNAGTAACCAAAGGCAGGCTGATCCCAGAGCCCATCCCAGCCAAACCCTGCACGGTGCTCACCTCCTGCCCAGCATCTGCCTTGATAACTCCCTAAATCTCATGTTTTTGTCCATGTCTGATCAGGTGGGTGGTCCCATTCTGTGATGAGACACTGGCCACCGTTTTCCTGACCACAGCTACCTACAGATCCAGGTCTCCAAAATCTCCCTGGGAGAGGGAGCCAGGTAGAAGGATCAGGGATGCATTTTAACTCAGACCCAAGCATCTCAGTGCCCACTGCTGGCCCTTGGGCAGTGGTAGGTCCCAGGGCCTCCTGTGCACAGCCTCTGCATCCAACCCAGATGAGATACGTGTGTCACTCTGGCCTTGAAACACTCCTGCAGAGGCTGTTTCAAAACGCTGGTTGCTCCCAGGGAATTTGGCTTCTCTCTGGATCCCCACAGCTTCTTGTCTTCTTCCTGCCCTTGGAGTGTCCCAATTTAGTTGCTGAGTGGTTTTCAAAGGTAGATGAGCGAGTCAATATTCACCCACCACTTTCCCCAGCTTGCCTTGGTGTTTCCAAAAGCCCCTTCCCCACTGTACCCCTGGGAAATTTGTTGGCTCCCTCCCCACTCCTGCTGCAAAAGGGATTAAAAGCAACAGTTCATTTTTCATGTGATGCAAGTTTAAATAGGAATTTCGCTGCTCTGGCTTCGCCTGGTTTCCGGGAGCCAAAGCTGAGAGGGGATGGTATTAGCGCTGTGCAAGGCAGGGAGGAGGAGGAGGGAGGTGGGAGTTGAAAGGGGGGAAGGCGGGGGGACGTGCGGGGGTGAAGATGGGATTAAAACATCCCATTAGAATTTCTGTTTTTGGAAAGCTCACAAAAATGTTGACATGTAGCATGACTAACATAGTGCAAATGTCAGCCTGGCTCTGCGAACGGGGGCCCTCGCTCTCCTCCCAACACGCTGGCCCCCTTTTAAGGCAAAAATATACAATGAGCAGCACAATGGCCGAATTCCAGAGAGCCGCGCTAATTGTTCCTCGCTCACGTAGGGCTAATTGCTTTGCTGAAACCATTCGTGCCTGGCCTGGATCCCACGTGTTTTTACCATTTAATTAGGACAGAAAAGCTGGGGCCAGGAAATGGGATGAGATAAAGACTGGCAGAGATGGAGGATAGGTCGGGTACCCTAACCTGGAGAGGAGACGTGCTGTGTGTGCTTGGTGAGTGAGCAGGGACAGACCCTGCTCCACATCAGCCTCCAGTGGGATTAAAGCTGTGCCAGCACTGGGAATGGGAGAGGGAGACTGTGACGGCTCTTGAGGCTGGTGAGACCAACTGTGAGACAGAGAAATTCTGCCAGCCACAAATGTTTGCAAGAAGCACCTCCATCCAGCTGCTCAGTGACTGCTCCAAGGCTCTGGCGCACCACACGTGCGCAGCTCTTCACCTGGTGCTATAGTTAGAAAGTCTGTCCATTTGCAGACCATGTGCAAAGCATGATCAGGACTCAGAGAGGGAAACAATAGATGGGCAGGAAATGCCTTTTGATGGCTGCTCATTGTCTTCCACCTTCTGGGGGAACTGGAAGTTTAACTATAGTCTTCCTCTTTCAGGTATTCCTGTAAAGCTTCGTCCTCCTCCGAGGATGCGCCTGGACCACAGCATCATCTGGCTCTGGGCTCCATTGTGCTCAGGAATTGTGCTCAGGAATGTGCATGTGTTTTTCCCCTTGAATAGCTCCTATGAGACTGCAGCGACCCAGAAACACTGCAGGGCCCCAGCTCCTCCCCTCTGGGGGACGAGGGTTTGCTTAGGGGTGCCACTCTCCCCAGGGCACAGCACAGCACCTCTGCTGCCTCCTAGCCCAGCACTGTGCTGCAGGTGATGTCAAACCCCCTGCTGTAAACAGAGATGGGCGCACAGGGCTCAGTATTAACACTCCCTTCCCTTTCTCCTCATCCACCTTGCAGGGCACTGCTTGCTCTACAGCATCCTCTGGGGAGCCTTCATCTGGGGCATGGAGTTTCCTAGGCAAGGAAAGCCACTTGATATGTATGAGCTGACTCTCAAGTACAGCACCCTCTAGGCTGGACCCTGATGGAGCTGATCTCTAACTCCTGGAGGAGTCTCATCTCCCTGTGAACACAAACAGCTGGGGATTCCTCCACTGCCCATCCACACGTCTTCCTCTGGTCACTGCAACCAGCAAGAAGCCACCAGCCTTCCTCACTCCCCAGCCTGTGCCACCCCTCATCCCCTGCAGGAGATCTTAGGGTCACTGCAATGCAATTTGCACGTGGCAAGTTTAATTGCTCTGTGGCCTCCATCACAGAACAGCTCTTGGCCTTATAAGCAATATTATGAACAGTACCCTGGTGGGTCTGGGCACTCAGAATGATCATTTCAGATCTGTGTAAAGATTGTCGCACAGTTCAAAGCACAAATCTCAAAGTCAACCTAGCTCCAGCCTCCACTGGCTGCAGAACAGCCCCAGGAGTTCTGCTGCTGCTGGGCTCGTCCCTGTGATCACAAAGAGGAGCAGAGAGATCTGTGCCTGAAGCCATTTTCTCCCAGCTGCCCCAGAGGTGAGGGATGTGCTTGGACTTTGCACCCCTCACAGCCCAAGGGTCTCATCTTTCAGGTCCCTTGAGAATAGGAATAATTTTGCCCAACAGCAAATGAAGGAGGAATTAGTCACACAGAGCTCAACCATGAGCAGGTAAGGTAACTACGGACAACAGGAAGCGCAAACTTTGAAAATTCTCCAGAAAAAATACAATTCTCTGTCCCAGTATAAGAAGGGTGATTTTCCCTTTGTGTTTCCATGAAAGCCTGAAGAGCACACCCACACCCTGAGGACAAGGACGTTAACAAACACTGGAATTTACAGCAGCAATTTATTCAGAAGAAAGGCTGCAGGTGAAAAGGACTGATACTCGAACAAGAGAGAGAATTCTCCATAGATGCACATGCAATACTTGTAAGTCAATATTTGCTCTTGCAATATTGGCACAAGCAGCAACGGTTTTCCAACATGAAAACCCAGCTGCTCCAGGATCAGGTTGTTCAGAAGAATTCAAGTCCAATTCTTAAACTTCATTAAAAATGTGTTTTTAAAAAGCCTTTGGGGAGCTAAGAGTCTTTCATGACAAGTCCTTCTAGCCATTGAAATCCACCAGTGCTATGGGGTGGCCTCATGGTAGCTAACCAAGAACAGATGACCCCTTTGGGAAGAGAATATTTAAAACCCTAAACCATAGACAAGACAGAACAAATCCCTGTGGCAACAAGAGAATTGGGAACATTTCTTCTCAGTCACAGAGAAAACCCCAGATGATATTCAGCCCCTATCCCATGCACATTTCCAGTTCCATCCACATGCTGGAATATCACACCGAGATACCCAGTGCTGGTCACTCATTGAGGTGTTGAGCAGTTCCCTCGAAATTAATGTCACATGTTTGTCAGATGCCTGGGAGTCTCAGGTGACATTAGGACATGCTGGCCAGTGCAAACCAGTGTCCCTGCCCCAATCCCCTGAGCCTGTTCCACACACAGGGCCCAGCAAAGAAGTCCCCAGCCAAGGGATTTGGGAAGATGCTCTCAGCACCCAGAGAGGCTAAGAGCCTTTCTTCAGAGCTGGTTTTACTTTGACAAAGCAGGACAGGGATTTAAAATAAAGGAAATTAATTTTCCTATCTGGAAGGGAAGAAAATAACCTATTTTAGCACTGCACTTAGTGCTCTGGGAGCAGCTGTCCCAGTTTGTGGGGTACAGCCTGTGGTACTTGTTACCCTGCTGTAACAAATGAGCCAAGAAGCAAGCATTCTGTGGGCTGGGAAACCAAGATGTGGTGGAGAACTGAGCAGTGCTTCTGCATGCCACTGGGAAAAAACTTAGGTCAGTGTTCATCATCAAAATCTGGGAGCAAAAAATGAGGAAACTCCTTATTCCTGTTCCCCATGGCTCATAATGTTTTACATCAGGAAGGGTGGAGGCGACGCATTCTGTACTCTTGGAAGGAACTACAAGTCCTCGACAGACCGACTGCTCCCCTTGTTGTTGCAGAACAGCTGCTGTCCTTTGTCCCACAGGGTCCCCTCATGCCCCATTCCCTGACTTTGGAGGACAACATCCAAGGATGTGGTCAAAGGCTTTTCTTTTGGGTTTACTTCAAGTGTTGACCAATTATCCAATCTCCATCTAGGAGTAGCATCCTAGGTGTGAGTTGCCCACTCAGGTGGAGAAAGGACATCGTTGAGCAGCTATCCTGTTTTTTACACTCAGAATGACTTGGCTGTTATTCTGGAATGAGCTAGCTGTTGGCTGCTCCTCTGGAACAGGGCGCAGGGAGCATGCCAAGCCCATGGAGGGGACGCAGCCACCTGCCCCATAGGAAGTGGGCCGGCAGCCAGGCGTGGTTTGCACACACCGCAGGACAGGCACCCAGCAGCAGCAGCATCCTCCACTACCGACCTGGGCTGGAGTCAAGCTGGCAGCTGAGAGGGAAGAGGAAACCATATTCTATCGTTATCTCTCACCTTGCTTCCCTTTTGTAACCTCCCCATCCCTTTGCAAAACAGAAAAACACACCAGGGCTTTGCAGGGGCTCCTGGAGCCTGAGCGCTGAGCCGGGGCCAGCCAGGGCTGGAGCCTCCCTCGGTGAGGGCTGTGCACAGACAAGCTGTCCTCTCCCCAAACTGGGTCAGATTCAAAAGAGAAGAGCTCAGGGAACAGCAAGACTTTGTTTCCAGCTCGATCCCAGCCTCTGCAGGGTGGGATGCTGCTGCAGAGAGGCTTTTCTTCAGGAGGCAGGATCATGCACCCAGCCTTGAGACCCTGCAATACCACCTCACTGCTTTTACCCGGAGTATGTACTATAAATGCTCAGAGATATGGATCAGAAATCTGATGGGGAAAAAAAGCTGAGCTCTAAGATTATTGTCATCATCCTCTCCCCTTGCACTGTGTGACCATCTCTTTTCAATTTAAGCTCCTGGTACCCCAATCCCTGGTCTAACACAGTGCCTGTCTGTCAACTCTGCCCACCCTGATCCCTTCATGTGGCTCCTACACCGGCTCTCAGGAGTGACAGAGGCCATCTCTCTGTTTTTCACATGAGCTGGTTTCACATTTGTTTTTCTTTCAAACTTGAGGCTTTGCAGATATTAAAATATAATCCAGGAAGAATTTGCTTTGTGAGGGGGGAGTATGGGATCACAGAGGGGAGAGGGGTCATTGGGGGAGTGAAGGGAGGTGGGGGTGGCAAAGCAATTTTCATTTCCCCTCTGTGTCCTATTGGGATTGCACTCTCTGCTTCTCTGCAAACAATAGCCCGAAGGATGGGACAAGTTAGAGAGTTTGGGAGACTCCAGGCTCCCCCAAGATGGGAATTCCTGTTTGCAGCAGAAATTTTGTACATTGAGGGGAGAAGAAAAGCCCTCTGTAGTTGGTAAGACCTGGAGAAGATGGCTGGGTCCATGAAGAAATGAGTAGAAAGGAGAGAAGAAAACATCCCTCCTAGTACTGAGCTGTTGTTTTGCATTAAAATAAAAGCAAGCAAATCCAATTTGTGTTATAGGTAAACAGAGGAACTGGGCAGGCAGGACAGGAAAGCAGAACCCTGTCAGAGTCCTGCACCACTCAGGGAGATAAACAAGAATCCTAGAAATGTGGGGAGAGGCTTAAGGTGAATGAGGAAATATGGAGCAAAAGCCAGATATCAGGGAGAGGAAGCTGGAAAAGAGCAGGCTGATAGGAGCCATGAGGTCAGCACTACAAAAATTAGTGTGGGAAGGCTTCCCAGGGGCAGCAAGCCCACAGAGCACACGTGCCCCTGCTGATCCTCCTGCCTTGGATGCGCAGGTGGCAAGGGATTACTCGCCTGAAACTGGGTTAAAATTGCTCACTGTGGTGAGTTCAATCCATCAAAGGCTCCTGAGCTGCGAATCACGCTTCACAGCAGCTGAGCTTTATTTCCAAGGGAGCCCTTCCAGATTGACGCAGCTCCATTGGCAATGCCCCGCTGAGCTGCCCTAGCTGAGGCCATCACCCAAAAATCACCAACCAGCATTCTCTTACCCCAGCCATTTTTCTTGAATGAGCATATCCAGCGTGGCTCTCAGAGTGAGTGTGAGGCTCACAGGCTGCCCTCCCAGGCCGGGTTTGGTCCCCAGGCTGAGCGCGTGGTGAGCTCATCCCGCCCGGAGCGCGAGGCAGAGCTCTGGGAGCGCTGCCAGCTGACCCAGGGCCCTGTGAGCACTGGCAGCAGGGTCTGTTTGGGTTCCTCACATGCCAGGGGTCTTGGGGCTTGTTTGGAGTTCAGCTCAGCTCAGCGGTTTTCATGGATTCTGCCTTTCTGGTCTGGTGATAAGCAGTTGGGTGTTCACAACAGTCTTGATCTAAGACAAACAGCATCCATAAATCTCTGGTTGAAGCCAAGAGAATCTTGACTTTCATTACTCGGTGCTGTCCTCTCAGCCCTTTGAACCCCCAGTGCCGTTGCATGGAAGTCGTAATCGAAGTCCTATCAGAAGGAGCAGAATAAATCTTGTTATCTCGTGAGATAAGGTCGCACTCTCTGTGTGGCCGTCTGGCAATAGATGGGGCTGGCCTTTCTGGGGTTGTCTTCTCCTTGCAGGAAGTCTTCCATCAACTCTTGCAAGGCATGAACCTCTGTGTCCCCCCAAAATGTGGTTTCAGCAGTTGTCCCTGCTGTGGCTTCTTCAAAGGGTCACTGCTCAAACCAGAGGACTTCCCATTATGATCCATCCCACCAATCCACTGCTCCAAGGAGACACTGACATGTTTCCAGCTTTGCTCCCAGAACCTCACAAGGGATCTCCCATTAGGATGATACATAGTATTGAGTCACTCCTCCAATTTTATTGAAATAGGCCTGGGTTTTTCAGTTACCTACAGAAGGAAGGATCTTGGAGCATTACAGTCCCCTGTGCTTGGACAGATTTGTTTCTCTGGTTCATCTGCCTCTGCTCCTGCTGTTCTGCCTCCTCCCATGTTCCCACTGATTTGTTAAAAGTTTGCAACAAAGGCTGATAAAAACTGCCTCTAACATCAATGCTTTTGAGTCAGAGCTTGAATTCCTAGAAAAACATTTTTTCCTGCCCCATTTCCCTGGCTGGACCTGCTGCTGGGGTCAGTGTCCTTTGGCTGCCGGGGTCAAGGACAGCCATGCTGACATAAACAGGCATTTTTAGCTGGTTTTCCCTTCCAGCCTCAGGCAGGGAAGAGAATGGGGATGTCCTGCGGCTGCCTGAAGAGGACGCACAGCGAATAGTGACCGCATCTGTGACTGTGTTTGTTTGCCTTTCCAGCAAGTCTTTGATAAATCCTAGCTCCTGCCTGTGCTGCCCGAGCTCCAGGGACCATGGGAATGCCGGGACAATCATCTCCCAGTCTGGGACAAGACATGGGACAAACAGTGACCAGTCTGCTGGCCCAGCAGCACACTCAGCTGGACACACACCCCCTCCAAGGGACAAAGAAACTCGCTGAGAGAGGAAGAATCCATGTGTGGCCTACAGGAAAGAGGGGGCTGAAGAGGACTTGACTTCACCAGCAACAGGGAGGGAAGATAAGGATGGAAAATCAGATTGTTTCCAGCTCACGTCCGGGCAGTTTGTGGGGAAGAGGCTATTAGATCCATGTGCAGTGTGAAGGGTCTGGAAACTGGGCAAACTTGGGAGATCCTGCTGGAGACCTTATAGAGCTGCTTTGTCCCCATGAAGGTGATGTCTCTTGCCGTGGTGGCAGCAGCATGAGGAGGGTCTGAGCATGGCAGAGCGAAGCCAACCCCACTACCACTCACTGCCCTCCAGTCTCTGCTGGATCTCACCATGGCTGCCCTTCTTGGAGCCCGGGAAGGATTTTATGGGAATATCCAAACACCTCCCTCTGTATGAAGTATCGTGTGGGGTGGCTGGAGGGACAGAAAGATATGGCTGTGTTTCCTCTTCTCCTCAGCACCCTCCAGCCCTGTCTGCTCACAAGGACACCAGCAGCGAGGAGCCCCTGGGCAGAGGCATCTGCTCATCCTCCCCGAGAACAGGGACCCTTCTCTGCCTGTCACCCTATAGCCATGACCCAGTTTCACTGAGGCATTTCTCAACCCCAGGCTTTTTCCTTTTTGTCTCTGCTCTCACCATTCCCCTCCCTCCCCTTCACCGCGGGCATCTGATATTTACTTTCAGACTGGAAGGGACAGAGGAGGCTTTTCCTTGCATTGCCCCCACATTGTTCCCCGCTGGTATTCGGGAACAAGTGTGACATTCAGGGGAGCCAGCGCGGACAAAGCCTGCCTGCAGGTAATCGTACCGCTGGCGGGCATATCGGGTATCGGCGGACACAGGGCATCCAGGAGCTTTTGACTGTCTTCTTTAGGAAGAGCTTTCTCAGCGCCGGTATCTCTCAGATTAGGTTTTGTCCCCAGAGGAGCCTGTCATGGCCCCATTGTGGCGCAGCTGTGGGAAGCATGGCACCGGAGCGGGGGGACAATGCCCGAAGGGACCGGAGCCGGGGGACAATGCCCGAAGGCACCGGAGCTCCCTGCCCGCCCCGGGGGCCGCTCCTGCCCTGCTCCGGAGGGACCGACCTCTGATGGGGAGGCTGTGCCGACAGCTGCTGCCCGGAGCTTTCTCCTCTGTGCTCATCCACAAAAGAGCAGGAATGGATGGATTGAAGCCCTGTGCTCTTGGCAAGCATCCCTGAGCCCGTGCAGGGGGGGACACACACACATACACAGGCACCAGCAGGGAATGGGCAGTGACACGTACACCAGGTACAAGGCAGGGTTGGTGCCTTGGGTGTGCAAGGAGGAGGCAGCACAAGGATGATAACGCTTGGCATCCCTTGCTCTGTGCCGGGGGAGTAGCAACAACCTCAAACACTCAGTGGCATGTGGGAAAATGTAAAGGAAAGCCCAGGATTGTTTCAATTCCCTCCCATGCCCCCTTTGGTATAGCCTGGGGGTATAGAGCTGGTCCTGGGTATAGAGCACCTACAGTGCAGAAAATAGGAGATGCTTATCTGTCTCTGGCTGTCTTAGGGATTTTAGGGATGCTAAATTCTTCCCAGAGACACAGGAAGGAATATTGGTCCTCAGCCTCTGTTGCAGCACAAGCTCATTCTGCCAGGTGTCCCCCCTGAGGATGTCCAGCCCCATCCAACACAGAGAGAGCCTGGCTGCTGCATGACCCTTGCTGTCCTGGGATGGGACATCTAGAGCTCTGGCAAGTCCAAGGAGAGTGCACTGTCTTTTCTCCTCAAAGAAATCAGCACTCGCCCCTCCCTGACCCCATTAAAACGCCCGATTTAGCACAGATATTGACCACATTTAGTCCATGCAGAGCCACTTCTGGCTGCGTAACCCCAGTGAAGCCTCGCTGATACAAACCAGTCCCTGACTGATCCCTTATCTCCAGCCTTCTCGTGCTGACTGATCGGTTCCTCCCTCTTCTCTCAGCCGAGCCTCTGCTCTGGATTCACACAGACTTTTCAACACTTTTAAAATCCTGGCCCAATAAAACATTAAAGCACTTGAAAATGAATGTGACTGTTTACTTGCTTAAAACTAAACATGGGATGTAGTTGGGTCAAGACCTTTCTCTTCCTGCCCAATGCCTGCTCCTCCAAGCCTCCTGGCTGCTCTCCTCGGCATCGTCTGTGGTTTCTCTGCGTTACGGTGCAATCTCACGGAGAATTCGCAGTTGCCCATTTGTGACACGCTGGTTTTGCCTGAGGTGAAAAATGACCTTCTCCCTCAGCGATAAACCAATTTAGTCATCCCAAGCTGCATCTGCTGGTTCATCACGGACTGCCCACAGAGCCAAGGCTTTCGGTTCTGCTCAGCATCTGCACCACAGCTGTTTGCCATTGACTTTCCCCTGTTGTCTTTCGCATTCGGCCGCTCGCTTCCTATTGCACTTCAGCTCGTTGTGTTTCCTATTATTATTCTCTGTTCCCTAAACCAAGCTGGCTCCTGGCTTCTGGGAAGAGCAATCCACTGCCAGGCCACGAGGCAGCCTCTGTAGCTCCACGTGGTTGAGCACATTGAGTTGGGTGGGAAATCACAAGAGTTTCTGGAGATGATGGGACCTGTTGCCACGTCCCTGGATGGGGAGGGACATTCTTAGGTGGGTGGGAATGTCCATGCAGCAGCTGGGGAGGTGGCAGTGAGCCTGGGGCAGGGCTGGTTGGTGTCCCCAGCGCTGTGTGGGGACAGCTGCCCGCAGCTGCTGAGCCTGTGCCACGTGCAGGAGCGTGCAGCCCATCGGACACGGCCCCAGCAGAGGTGTTTGGGAGCAGGTCCAGGCTCATGCGAGCCGGGCTGGCTGCCCAGCATCCTCCACGCGAGGAAAAGATGCCTTAGCAGGGATACAAACACATGATGGGCAGGTCCCTGGATAAAGAAACTTCCCTCCACCACATCTGGAAAATTACTCCCATCCTCCAGTAAACAGGCTTCCAGAGGAAGGTCTGTGCTAGTGTTGTCCTCCCTTTGGGACATGGTGGAGCCAAGGTAGGAAAACCCAGCAGGATGGGAGGATATAAACTCTCCTAGAATAACTTACAGCTGTCCTGGAAGCTCAGAGACCTGGAGGGCTGAGGAGAGTGTGGGCAAAGTCACAGATTTAATCAATTCTCTTTATTTTTGGCAAGGGGCCAGTGGAAGATCCAGTTTCCACAGGAGAGAAGGGATGATGGAGGTCCATCTGGTGTCCCTATTGGGTTCAGCTTTCCTTCCACCTCCATACACCCAGAGGAGCAGCAGCACAGGTGGGTCTCTGGGCCAGAAAGAGAAAGCCTGGAGAAAGCCAGAGAGAAAGCCTGGAGAAAGCCTGGAGGAGCCAGAACAGCTGATATTCCTCCTCCTCCTGAGCAGAGAAGGTCCCAGAATCCCCAGTGATGTGGGATATCTTTAAAAACCGTTGCAAAACATCCAACATCACTGAGGAAGGGTTATGGTTTTCAGAGGCTGGTGAGAAGACAAAGGAAGCAGTGCCACAGTGTGACGTTATCTGAGGAAGGGGAAGGATCCTAGTAAAGGATCATAGGTCCTCAGACCTGGAACAGAAATTTGGAAGGGGCTGTCTCAGGGATCCTGTTCCAGCACAAAGAGAAGCGATGAGAAAATGCTGTGGTCCTTGGACAGCAAAGGGAGGGAGGGTTTGCTTAAATATCTGGTAACAATAATCATGTCACAGCTGCTGAGAACATGGTCCAGAGCTGTTTTGTTAGAGATTGTAAGCCCAGATATGGATAAATCAGGAAGTTCAACTCTTTCTTCAGAGGGGATTAGCAAGGAGGTTGTTCTCCAATGCAGATGGATGTGGAGCCCTGAGCTCCCTCCAGACACCACAGAGAGATGTCACACATGAAAGGAAGCAAACCAGAGGCATGATTCACACCTGGTACATTGAATATGATGCTGAAGTCCTGCTCCAGGACTGTGCTTTAACCTTGTCCAGAAGTCCCAGGCACAGAAACTTCCCGTGTGCTGGAGGGAGATTCCTCTTAAGAAACCAGGAACCTGCTAAGTTTAGCTCTGGTTACATCCTTAAACCATCATGGCATGAATCTTTTCTGCAGCATCCTTGGCAAGGGTGTTCTCCACCAAACACCTTGCTCAGCAGCATAGACAATGAATGTAGCAGCTGGCTGGGGGCTCTAACTCTCTGCTGTAGGCTGGGCATCCCCAAACTGCTGCCCCAGGGTGCGCTTGGGCTTTGGGAGGCCAGCATCATGTCCCTGAGGAGCTGACAGAAGATGAGACTTTTCTCCCCAAGGCCTCTCCCAGCAAGAGCTCTCAGCTTGTCCCTGCTGAGCCTCCTCAGGCCGTGTGACAAGGCAGACAGAGCTGGACACGAGGCTTGGAACATGCCAAGCCTCCTTCCAGCAAGACAGGCTGACCAAAGCCATCTCTCCTCCCCACAATGATGCTCATGCACTCAACAGAGTGACAGCCAGGAGGTCCCAGTGCCACTCTGAGTGAGGGACACTGAGCAGAAGTGAGCTGGAGCTGGGCACTGCCAAAGATGGGGGCTCTGTCAAGGGTTCAGCACTGAACTCTCAAGGCTTTTTATATTAGAAGAAACACTTACAGGAGCCTGTTCAGACTGAGAGTTTCAGAACTCTCCCAGGCACCTCTTTCCTGCCCCCTTCCCTCCCCCCCGTGCGGCTCAGCCTCATCTCCTGCGAAATCTCCAAGTGACAAAAGGCTCTTTGGGGCTCAGCATCGGCCAGAGCCCATCGTCCGCCTGCTCGGCCACATGGATGGAGGACAGGACCATCTGCTCCGGGGCAAATGAACCCCAGGGCCAGATGCTCTGCTGTGCTAAGGAGGCTGTATAAGCCTTGGACCCTGTTCATGGGAACCGCTTCCCTCTCCCCCGCCTCCCCCTCCCACACGCATTAACCTCTTTATGGCCACTGATGTCTTTATAGCGACATCTGAGGGAGGAGCAGGAGGTGGGTGAGAAGGCACGGGGGTGGAGGGACAGGATGCTGTGGAGGTGTCCTGGGAGCCTGCCTGACACTCTGGTGTGAAGTTTGCCGTCCTTCCTCCCCGCTTTGGGAAGGTGGGAATGAGAGCCCGCTCCCGGCGGGGGTCCGCAGGCAGCACGGGAGGCACCGCGGGGGTGCGAGGAGGAGGTGGCAGGATTGGCACTCGCTTTGGAAGTGTCCCCGCAGGGGTTTGCTCTCCGTCGCAGCCGATTCCCACGAGCCAACCCAGCCCCATCCCCCAAAGCCTGCCCCAAGGTTTCCACGAACCATCCTGATACCATCCTGATGGTCCCCGTGCCTGGGGCATCAACCAAGGCAGCCTGTGTTTGCTCCAGGTGCTTCGTCTCGGATGGAGGGGACAGGAGGGACAGTGTCTGCACACAGGTCTCTGAGGAGGTGACCCTGTTGCAGTCTGTCCCTGCAGCAGTCCTCCCACAGCCAGTGCTGGGAGGGGAAGACACGGAGCCCAGTGTGGGGAGGTGGGTGCCTGGCCCAGCCTGGGTCTGCCCTCCTGGCCACAGCCGAAACCCTGCCCGAGCAGTGTTGCTCTCAATTCCATTCATTTACAACAGTCTGTGACAGACCTTTGCCCCAAAAAACAAGTTTTAGGGGAGTGAGGGAGCCAGAAGTCCTGTCTGGTAGTCCCTGCCTGCTGCTAATTGGGAAAAAAATCACATAACTTCTTGTATTGCCCATATTGCCTCCAGTAACAGAAAGGAGACATCAGTCCCACTTGGCAGGGGATGGGGAGAGTTTGGGCAGTTTTGGGCAGAGCTGGCAAGGTCAGGACTGTGAGGATGTGCCACCTGCACACTGCTTAGTGCTATGAAGCCCGTGAGAGCAGGTGAAGAGCAGCTGCCCCAGCCTGGACCCAGCTCTCCTGCCTGCACTGGGAGGCTTTCAAGCTATTAACAGGCACAGGGTGATGTCACTTCCACTGAGGTGAGGTATCTGCCTCTCCCCTCCCTCCCATACATGTTTTCTGCCCCTCTAAATCAATTCCCAATCACCCAGGCCACCAAGGGTTAACACAGCTCCTCTCCGGTGGGCTGTCTGTGGGGGTGTGCCATGAGCCGGGGACATCACAGGTGGGATGCGAGCTCGCAAGGCGCAGCGGCCTGCTGGAAAAGACCTTGACTATTGAACCCTGAAAAGTCTCCTCCTTTCTAGCAGAGCCTTCCTCGTCCTGGTTCCCACAGGGCTCCTCAGGCGCCCCGCACCTCCGGGAAGGTCACACGCCGCTGCTGTATCTCGCCTGGCGCGGTGGGAATCCGATTAACAACCAGCCCCCGGCTCTGGGATTGGGCCGCGATGGGCGAGAGAAGGGCCCCGAGCCCAGGGAAGAGCTTTCCCACACTCCGTCCCCCCTCGCCGGCGACGGCGGAGGAAATCGTCCATATCTAAATGCGTCCTGATAGCTGCGCTAATCTAGGGCTGAATGTGCAGCTCGGGGTGGGCTCACCGGCAGCATTAGCGCAACACATGGCCCGCATTCAGCTCACACAAAGGGGAGAATTCTTCCCCGTCCGCTTGGGCTTCGCATGCTCCAGCGGCAAAGCAGAGCGGTGCCGGGGGAAGGTGGGAAGGTGGGAGACGGTTGGGATGGAGCAGCTGGCTCCCCTCGGGGACTTCTGACCTGATCTTCACCCCATGTGTCTCCTCAGCAGGCAGGGAGACTGAGCGATGCTGCGCTCTCAGCCCTGAAAATTTGGCAGAGAATAGGAGAAAATGGGTTATTTTAAGCAGCAGAGGGGTATTTTGGGGTGGCTGCACGGCAGACTCCATCCCTGGTTGGCAGGGGTGCTCTGTGGGATGGGGTTTCTCCACTTGCTGTCTGCACCAAAAAAGTACCAAGTGGAAAAAAGCTGGCAAGATGTCAAAAAAAGTGGTTTCAGCTCAACCTGAAACATCCCTCCAACCAAATCCACAATGTTTCCTTCCCTTTGCACCTTTTTAACCTTTCTTCTCCTTTTGGCTTGCAGCACTGTTCAAATAGGAAAAGCTGTTTTGAAATAAAGAAGATAAAAAAAAGCACACTTTGTTCTGAAAAAAATGTTGAAACAAGATGTTTCGACATCTTCCAAATGATCTCTCTCCCTTGTTTTGGCTGAAGCCCTGCATTTGCATTTGTCCTGGATTTGCACATTGTTGGTTCCCCACAAAAGGGCACATTTTTTAGTGAACTCAATCCTGTTCACCAGAGGCAGCTCAGCTCCCGAGCCAAGCTTCTGTAAGCAGAAATTTTCAAAACTGTGTAATTGGTTGGTTTGAAAAAAAGGTGAAGATCCTCTTCCCCAAAGAACATTAAAATATGCCTTTTCACCCCATAAAGTTCCCCTTTTCTGTTCCCCTTTTTCCTTCACTGTCTCTTCTCCTTTTTCCTCCATACTTAGTCCAACCTCTCACCTAAACCTCTTGCTTCCGCAAACTCCCTTTTTTTGGGGGGTAATTTAGTGAATAAATGCTGCTGCCAGGCTTGGATGCAAATTCTTGGAGCCTCAGATAGTCCAGAAAACCAAAAAGCTCATCACTAAAATGAGTAATCTACCCTTGGGGATCTTGGCCACTGGATACTCTCCAGCTCTAGATATGGAAAAATTTCCCCCTGGGGAAAGAGGTGTCCCAACCCTGCCCCTATTCCCGAGCCCTGGGGGTGGTTGGGGCCAGGAGGGAGGCAGCACTCTCAGGGATGCAGGGCTGTGAGCAGCCCTTGCCGAACCAGCCTTCAGCTCACATTAGCAGCGAAGTCCCCACCCTCGCTCAGAGCCCTGTTGTGTCGATTCCCATCACTTCCCCACCCCGCCACCAGCGTGACAAATTTCCTCCTTCTTGCCAGGGGCTGGCCTGCTGGCACTGGGCTCGTGGGTGTTGGTGGGGGAGAAAACCCCCATGCTGGAAGCTGGGAAAGCAGCAGCCTTCCTGATTTCCACTGGGAAGGACAGGGAGCAAGGGGAGGCAGCCCTTCCATGCCTGGCAGATCATTCACAACCCTCTTTCTGGGCCCTGTCGAAATCTGCCTGTTTTAACTTGTCTGCATGTCTCACTGGGGAGATGGACTGGAAAACACAAGGCGGATCCAAGCAGCTTTCTCCATGGGGAAAACTTTCAGCACATAATAGTCTGGGGCTTGTTTGATGCCTGGTGTAAGACGCAGATGAATAAAACCACGTAGAAGGAACTTGAATAGCAAAGGGCATCTTGAGAAACAAGCAGCCTTTTCTTCCCTCTCCCACTGCAGAAGCTGCCCCGGAGCTGGTGTGTGTGAGGGGAGAGGGGCTGGTTCCCATTTAATCTCAGGATGAAGGCTGCCACTATAAATAAAAGCAAATATATAATTCCTCCTATTCCTACCCGGTTGCTCTGGAGACCGCAGTTTAATTAACCACAGTGCTGATGCCCTGCATGCCACAGAGCTGCCCGGGAAAATATTACGGATGTCTCTATACATGTCAGACTCGCGTTTTACTCACTTCCAGAACTTGCCAAAAGTGCCTGATGGGCACGTGGTACAATTTGGCAGCATCATTCAAGCTATGTTCATGCTTCCTACAAATGGGCTGGGAAGGCAGGAGCTACCAAAACCAGATTTCTTTCAATGATGTGCAGGTTGGATGGAAAAACCCATACACACAGGGAATTTCTGGAGAAGAAAGGGGAGAGATCAATACTATTTGGTCTTCCCAGGAGTTCACTTGGAAAACCCACGGAGGTGCAGCTCGTGTGATCCCAGTTACTTTTGTGGATTGTGGCTTGGCGGGAGGCAGTGGAGTGGGTGCAGGAGGCAGCTGCACGTCTTGCCCGTGCGAGGTTAGATCCCTAGACAGCCTCCAGCCGAGCCCTCAGGAAACCTTTGCAGAGAGCTGGGCTTGGAAGATGTTTTACCTTCCTACCAGAGACCTGCTGGAGTATTTCCATCACACTCAATCTCTGCTTGAGGGCTAAAGCTGCAACTCCTCACAGTCCCTTCCCATCAGAGAGCCCTGGGATGAAAGCTGCCTGTACAGTGAGAGGTTTGCAGACCCCTCGCTGCACCCTGGACCTCTCCAGTCCCTCATCTCCAGGGGATCAGCGGCCCCAGAAGCTGCACGGGGCCTGGGGAGAGACCTGCGTCAGGCAGCTGGCGCAGGCACAGGAAATCCAGCTGTCAAGAAGACTCCAGCGTGCTTGCCCATCCCTGCCCCACGGCTCCTTTTTCTGGTGCGCGTTTGCGTTTCAGACATCGCTGATCCTGCCGGCCAGCCCTTACCTGCCAGCAGCTGTCAGACACCGCAGCCAAGAGCAGCCCCAGGGCACGAACCGCCCGCCGCCCGCCCCACCTACATCCACCTCCGTGATGCAATTCCCGGTGCGCAGCTGCTCCTCTCGCTGCCAGCAGCCCCCGCGGCCCCGGCGGGGAGCGGGTCTCCGGAGCAGCAGCTTTGGCACCTCCCCAGATGCTTGCTCAGCCCCAGTCTTGAAAGTGAATCTCAGCAAAAAGTCGGGAAAAACCTTCTCCTGTAGAGAAGTCCAGGGGTAAATTCTCCACTCGGTCAGTCAATAGAGTGATGACCAATATGAAAGGCATGTCCTCATGCCCTCACAGCTTCTGTCACCATGCGAGCCAGGGAGAGAGGAAAATTCATCTCATCTTCTGTCAGTAGAGCCAAGATTGGACAGCCACAGCTGCTGTCACAGGGACCCCAGCGAATGTGCACCGTGGTGGGAAGCCAAGCTGTGCCCTTGGCTCACGGCGTGTCACCGCAGGGCTTGGAGGCAATGTGACCAACTGTGCTGCCACGCTGTGTAGTGTGTGACAACAGATGCCAACTCATGAATAAAAGCAAGGCAACAGGGTGTTTATGGGGTCAGATTTATCCAGCCAGGTCCTGGTAAGAGCTGGTGCAGGATAGCTGTGCCGTTATCCTAGCATTGGAATCCACAGGGGCTGCACTGGCATTACCACAGGCTCTCACCTGGATCCCTGGAGCAGTGTTAGCACAGAAAAAACCACAGAAGCCCAAAACTCAGCCACAGATATGGGAGACACAAACCCAGGTATCAAAAGGACAAAGCCAGGGGATTGCAAAGGAGGATGAGTTGTTTGGCAGTCCCAAAATTTCTGATTGTCTTGACCTCATCCAGAGGGACTCAGTTCCCTGGCTCACGAGGAGAGTTTATTTTTCCTATTGGAAAATTTGGGCCCTCATTCCCATTCCTGAGCTCCCCAGGGCACTGGAGGAGACCTTCACTGTTTTTACAGTTTGCATTGCTTCCCCTCGCCCTCTGTTTTCCTTTTCCTCTTCTCCATGACATGAAGCTTAACTAAACTCTGGGGAGGTGAGAGGAGAGGGGGGAACAGATGCTGACTCTGGCTCAGCATTTCTGTAAGATCCCCAGGGATGCAGGCACAGATTTAAGTGTCCTGCACTCACATGGAGAGCCAGGGGATTGCCCTTTGGGCCAGCCAGAGGCAGATGAGTAACTCACATCACTTCTTCACCTTTTCCATGGGACTTTCCATTCTTCTCATCTGGGCACTGATCTGACTACATGTGGCAGCCAGGATGTCTTGGAAGGATGTGTTTTTCTGGGATGATTTCACTTGCACTTTCTCAGTGCTGGAGGTTGATATCAGTAGCGTTTCTGCCTTTTCTGCTCTCCCAGATAAGATATCAGTATGCCAGGGGAATTTTTTTTGCTGAAGAAGCCCACAGGATGCTCCCAGTGAGCTACAGCCTGGCAGTGAGGAGCCTGTTCACAGCTGGCCAAGCTGGCACCTCGCAGGATGCTGACATTCCTTTGGCCTATGTGGTGGGAACTGAGGATCTCCAAACCACAGGATAGCTTTGAAAAGCTGGTTAGCAGGGTGCTGTCATCATGACTCTGATCCCTGCGGGACATACAACATGCAGAGCAGTGGGCACCCCTTCAGGCTGGGTTTGGCTCAAAGCAAGGCTGCTGTTTTTGGAGCAGGTATTGCACTGCCAAAACACACTCAGTGCTTCTTTGGTGGCTTGTCTGTCAGTTTGGGGACAAGGGTGACAGCTCTCTTGGGAACAGCCCTGGCTTGAGCACCATAAATCGCAGCCAGTGGGAAGAACAAAGGCCCCTCGTTGGATGGGGTGTGGGGAAAGAGGCATTGCTTGGGGTAGCCTGAATTTATGGCTCCCTCTGGCTCCTTTAGC
The DNA here is from genome assembly GCA_013396875.1 of Vireo altiloquus. NCBI lineage: Eukaryota > Metazoa > Chordata > Aves > Passeriformes > Vireonidae > Vireo > Vireo altiloquus. The sequence goes on from VZRF01003303.1 coordinate 928,777, forward strand.
AATGGATGCTTTTGACACAGGACTCAAAGCAACAGCCTTAGAGGGGGAGATAAAAGCCTGGTAGAAAAGAAAGGATCATCTTTTCTCTTTTCATTTTTTTTAAATCAGGAGAGGGAGAGAAGGCACCATGGCAACATCAGTCTCCTCGGGCGGCATGCTCTGCAGTGGATACCCCATACTGACCACCCTTCTCCGACTGAACAGTCCTCAGCAAACCCCACTGCAGGGCCATCCCTGTGTCTGATGCATCACAGCCCCACCACCAGCATCGCCTGCCTGGCTGGCAGGAAAATCTATTCCCAGGCATGGATCAGCCGCTGCCTCCTCCTTGGTGCAGAGTAGGAGGCAGCAGGGAGGGATGTGAGGAGGAGAGTGATCCTGTTAACAAACCTCGGCTAAACAGGCTGCTTGGGGCTGTGCAGGCAGAGCCTCATTGATATTGAAATCAGGTGCAATCCATCACCGGGAGAACAGGCTCCTTCCATGGGGAGCTGAAAGGAGCCACTCTCAAAGGGAGGGGGAAAAACTTGTCCAGGGGAAGGGCGAACCACAGCGTGGCAGGTGTGGTATGGAGAGGGATGCTGTCCGTGCCAGACAGTGATGGATGGCTGAGCCTGCCGTGCCATTGCCAGGAGCAGAGTGCAGGCAACAGAGGGTCCCTGAGTGGCAGGAGCACAGTGGGCAAGGGGATGTGTTTTGTGGGGGTCTGGTGAGAACACTGGCATCGCAGAGGGAGAACAGCTCTGGTTTGTACCCCAGTGTGAGAAAGTCCCTGATGGAGGAGCCAGCATGATCAGGGTGGGCAGTTTGTGGGTGTTTGGAAAGGAGGTAGCTTCTGGGCCACCCTGACCATTTTCACTGTGACTGAGCTCCCTTAAAATGAGTGAAAATGCAGCTTTGCACTTTCACCTGTGGGCTTTATGGGTCCTCATGGGTCCCCATGGGACAACACAAAGCTACCATGCAGGATGAGCTACGATGAGCCTTTTCACTCTTCATCTCAATCAGCATCCCCACGGCTCTGGGGCTGCCACCCACCCCAGGTGCAACACCGAGACTCCCCAGGGTATTGCCCAGGCAGGGATGAAGACCAGACTGCAAAGGGCCTTGAACTTGGGCTGATTTCAGATTGTAGATCTAGCTCAACGTTAAAAAAAAACCCAACAAACCAAAGTGAAACTGAGTTTGGTTTCCTGTGTCTCAAGCTAAGTTTCCACCAAGACTGAGGGCTTTGGTACAGCCTGATGTGATGGGGACCGTGTCTTGGGGAGAGGGACGTGAAGCTGGGTAGATGAGAGGAGAAGGCCCTGGGGATGGAGACCAGCCTCATGAGCTCCCCAAAATTGTCTCCTTACGGCAGACAGGCCCAGGACTTAAGGCACAGTCGCTCTCACCCCACAGAGTCTTGTCTTTCAGTGCCGAGGGTCAGCCCCGAGTCATCCCATCACCGTTCAAACTGAACGATGCCAAATCTCTCCCAGCGTCTCAGCGCTCAGCCTCCGGCCCCAGCTCCCCACACCTGGACGCAATCACAGCTCCGGTCGGAGAATGGGAAAAAGCCTCAGATCCAGTTCACCAACAGCTGCTGTTTATTTACCGGGCATCCTTCCTACTGAGGAAACATGGAGCGGGGGACGAAGTGCTTCCCACCGCCTCGGGGCTGCCGCTGCGGGACGGTGCGGGATGCGGGGGATGCCCCAGCGCGGGGGGGGTGATGCTCTTGACAGAACTGTGAAAGGACCGTGGCAGGTTTGGCCTTTCCCAGCGCAGCGCCGGGGGCCCGGGGGAAGCCCACATCTGTGTGCGGGGGAGCCGGGCAGCGCCGGGGTCCTGCGGGGGCGGGCGGTGGCGGAAGCCGCCGTGGGGCTGCAAATCCGTGCGATCCCGCGGAGGCGGGGGACGCTTTCAAAAATGGCATTCTTCTCTGATTTTCTTTCGCCTTTCTTTTTTTTTTTTTTTTTTTTCCCCCTCTAAAAAAAGAAAATCATACAAGCTCTGTAGTTAATTAAGCAAAAGACAGAGAGGCTGGGAAGTGCTGGGGTGCAGCTATGAAAGCAATTCTGCTCCGAGGGGAGAATGGGTTTGCTTCTTGACGGCTTCCCTCTCACGGTCTTGCGCTTTGCACTGGCCGTGGGATGAGCCCTGGGGCTGCAGGGTTGTTCCGTGCCCCTCCATGTCATCCCCAGGCTCCCTTGGACAATCATCCCTGAAGCTGTGAGAAAGGTTGAGCTCTGCTTCAGTGCTGCCGTTGGATTTGTCACTGCAGCAGGGTGACTTATAGTCTCTGTCTCCTCATTGCCAACAGACTTGGGCATGGAATGTCCCTGCTTTGAGCTTTAGTTTTGTCTCTGCTTTTGTCTGCTGTACATAAACCAAGCAGTTCTTTGGCACAGCAGCTCTGTACATGGTTAGCAAGCCTTGCAATACTCCCGCTTATAGCAGTGAGTGAAAGGGCACAGGAGACAGGAGCCGACCAGGGGAATGTCTTCTTCTAGCCCTGGGATTAGGGCATTTATCCCAGAATATGGGCTCTGCCACACCAGAGCAAGCAGGCATCCCTCGGGGGAAGGAGAAACATCCGAGCCTGCGTCTCTGCCATTGTGCTCCACTGAATGATGGGAAGGAGAGCAAAGGGCAAGATTAAACTCGCACCCTGAGTCTGGAGATAAGTTTCCCCTGATTGTTGTAGGAAAAATTAAAAATCATTGACCACATTGTTCCTTTTTCTCCTTTTCATAACCTGCTTGCTGTATTTGATTCCCCAACCTCCTCCTGATACTTACACATCCCAGTGTGCTCTCATGATCCTGAACATTCCCTGTGACCACGAGCGATTTCTCATTGCTGCCCTCACTTGTCACTCTGCCTTTTGCCAGCAGCACTCTGCACCTGCCTGAGCAAGGTCCCTCATCCCTCAACACTGGGCTGAGAGGCCAGGATGGGTCCTCATGGACCAACAGGGGAGTGATAGATGCAGAAGTCATCCTAAATGATGTGAAGGGGACAGAGCCACTTCCAGCCATTTCCTGAGCCACTTCCATGCTATCCTAGCCTTGCTGAGGAGCAGAGCTATTACCCTGGATGGATTATTGCTGCCTTCCCATGTCCCTGGAGCTGAGTTTGACTGGGCTCTGCCCTGACCTATACAGACCCTATCAGAAAAATGTGGCGAAAGCTGCTGTCGGGGGAAAGGGCACTCCCGGCCCTGGGGGCCAGCAGTGTGATCCAGGAAAGCAGGAGCGTGGCCGGGATGAGGCTGCCACCCGAGCGGGGCCGGCGGGGACCAGCCCTTTGGGCCGCATTAGACAAACAAATGCCGAGGCCGGGGCCGGCAGGGGCTCCAGGCAGTGACCGGCGGCCGTGTGACAAGTGACCCTGTCCCGGCGGCTGCCATCTGCTGCTGCTGCAACCTGTGGGACCCCGGGGCTCCCCGAGGGGATGGGGATGGTGGGACAGGGATGAGGAAGAGGAGGAAGGCTGCTCCCGGCAATTTTGGGGGCTGGAGCGAGGTCATGTGGTGGGGAAGACATATTCTGGCAGAATTATAATGAAAATAAACCTCACTAGACTTATTTTTAGCCCTGCTGCTGATGCTGGGACTATTCAGGGCTGGCTGACACTGTGGTCTGGGGCTCTTTGACAAGCCTCAGTTATCTTGTGTTTTGTTCTTCGATCGTAAAACTTGGTGGGAAAGAGAGAATATTTTCCGTGTGTTGGTCAAGGACCCCATGCCTAGGATGCCTGGGCCCTTTGGTGTAGCAAATAATAAACACAAATAATAATTCACAAGGAATTTACTATGTCTGATGCAAACTAGCAGCAGCTAGTTTTTACCCAGCTGGTAAAACAGGGAGAAGGAAATCTGCAGGATGACTTTGGTCAGTCTAAGAGTGAGATGGAAGCAGAATCAGGCAGGTAACTCAGCAGACCACAAGGCAGAAGTTTCAAGTAGTTTACAAATTCACATTAAAAATGTCAATAAAAAAAGAAAACCTTTGTGGAGATGATATAAAGGTCAAAGAAATAAAAAAGACAATAGGATTTTACTATGGGCACATTGGCAAGGGAGATGAGGTAGCTGGGTTTGAGTGACGATGGGCAACTCACTAAATCACGAGTTGATCACGCTCCCATGGGTGGATGGGTGGCTCTGGGGTGAGTCCTAAATTTGCTGTGTGGGGTCAGGAGTCAACCTGACACATAGCAAACCAGTAGCTCTTGCACTTCAATCCACACAGCGAAGCAACTTTTAGGGAAACAAACACGAACCGCTTTTTTGATGTCTTTAAACCCTCCCCACAAGACTGTTTGACAGGGTAAACACATGCAGACCCATAAATTAGCTGTAATAGCTGAAGCCCCATTGTGTAGGCAATGGCTCGCAGCAAACAGCAGCTACTCCCGCTCAACAATGCGAGGAAAGTCGCCCTGCACATTTTTTATCCTTTGACACAAAGCGCAGCTGCAGAAATACCTCAAGTGGGACTTTAGTAAAAGACAATCGTGTTCCTGCAGCTCTGCACATTTGAGAATGAACCCGTGGAGATAACGGGCCCAGGCTCACAGTGATAAACATGTCAAGATAATTAAAATTATGTCTTTCTTCTAATAGAAAGGGCAATATCCTAATCTGATATAAGATGCTGTAGCTCTGTACGGTCAGTGGAGTCACTCCTGCTCACCCCACTGGAGACTGAGCCCATGGAATTGGCAGCAATGAAATGAGATCCTGCAGCACCAGGCTCTGCAAATGCAGCGTGGTCAGAGAGGTCGCAGTTTGGTTGTGTGTGCCAAATTCTCATCTGTCCCCATCCAAAATAAATCTGGGATTTTTCTATGTGTGTGCAGATGTCACTTAAGAGCTAAGCCGAAGGCAGACAAGATGCCTGTGCAATCCAGGAGCCAGCTTTTAGGGAAAAAAGGTCTAAATGCTATGCAAAGGAATCAAGTGAATTTTCAAAGTGGGAATTGGTCAAAATTTGGATGGGAGATTGTTGCAGGGATTGGGGCATCAGGGTCACACACACGTTTGGGAAGAGCTGGGGGCAGATTTCACTGGGACGAGAAATACCAAAATCCACAAGACAGGCTGGACCAGGTTCTTGGAGGATATTCAAGCGGGGAGAAGTGCTGGAAAAACGGCAGCCTGAAGGAGAAAGTCTGAAGGAGCCTCTGGCAGCAGGAGGGGAGAACAAGCAGGCAGGATCACCCCGCAGAGCACAGGGCTGGTGTCGGGGCTTGTCTGCACAGAACAACACAGCAAAGCTGCTATTGTGGAATAAAATATGCTGGAATGTGGACACGCCTATTCCAGAATAAAGCTGCTTTTTCCTAATTTAACTTAATCCACTATTTGTTTTTATTATTTTTATCATCATCAGATGCAGCTAATTTGGAAAAGCTGTTCCAATTAATTTCCCTGCATAGACAAGCAGCTACATGCTGGAAAGCCTTTGTCTGTTCAGTGGCAGCCTGACCAGCAGCTTCTATTAATTTCAAAACCAGTTCCTTTCTTCTCCCCTCTGACCATTTTTTCTACTTTGTCTCATCGGACCATGAAGGGAAAAGGAGTGGGAATTTCTCCTGGGAGTGTGGAGCCTGGTAGCCCTTTTTATGGGAGGGAGAGCAGGAAAAAAATGTTATTTAAAGGGAGGGAATAAAGGACATCGGGACAACAAGAGTCCAGGGCAATGGTCAAGGAGGCCATGACGACTTCATGGATAACCATGAGGGATTTGGCATGAGGCATTGTCTGCCATCATGCTCTCTTATCTATTTAAGCCATGGGTAGTGCACAGTCTGGGACATCAGCAAGGGCACAGGGGGCTGGAGCACACTGAGCTGTCCATGTTGGAGAGATCCAAGACTTGAATCAGGGCCAAAAAATAGCTGTTGGTGGCACCAAGGCTATGTTCAAATTCCAGCAGATCCCTTGGATGCATCCACGGCGCTGGACAGTGGGAGCATCCCGTGCCCAGGAGGGCTGTGGTTTCTGTGCTGCTCCCAGAGATCCAGAGGGTGCTCTTGCCGAGCCCAGATGTTGCAGAGGAAGCTGCTGAAGAATGATCCATCCTTTCCTTTGGCTCGGAGATGAAAGCAGCTCACAGGAGCTCGGGGCTATGAGCGAGTAACTCATTAACCAGCGCTCGGCCGCTGCCCTACTGGTTTTGAGCAGTTCCTTCACCAGCCCCCCTCCAGCTTTCAGTCAGAGCAAGACAACCTGGGGGAAGCCTGCACACAGGCAAAAACCCCTGATTTTCTCCCTCTGAGTCTACAGTCCGCCCCTTTTCCTACTTTTTCTTCTTCCACCCTTTTTCTTGGGGACTCCACCATCTCCTCACCCCATCCCACAAAGTCTTGTCCTCTGGTACTTCAGATTACTTGGTTCATCCTCCTTCCAACTGGAAAATGTCGGAAGGCCACAGCTACACATTCATCTCCAAAAGCAACCTGACAACAGGCCAGTCCATCATCCCCTGTGCTCTGGGCAATGAAGCCCGTGCCAGCAGAAAGAGTCATTGCTTGTGTGACAGGGAGCTTGCAGGAGTGACATTGGGAAGAAGGATGCAAGCTAAAAACCCAAGTTTTCTGCCAGATGTTGGGTGCACATAAAGAGATGGCAGCAGCTGGAAGGAAGGATAGGCAACTTTTCTTGCTTTCAGGCAATTCTTGCATTGTTTGTGAAGTCTTTCCCTCCCAAGCTTGACCTTGAGAGACACAATCAACGCCTTAAAATCTTGGTGCAGGACTGTTGTGAGCTGTTTCAGTACAAAATCAGGCTCTCATCTGGCAGAGTGCCTCTCTTTCTGTCTCCCCCTCGTACCTTCAGGAGACGCTCAAGGGTGAACTCCCCATGCCTAGCCCCTGATGAGTCAAAAAATGAAGCCTTCTGCCCCACCAGTGTATTTGGCCCCTCTTGCCCAGTGCTTGCTGAGCAGTACCCCCCTGCCAGTGAAGCCTGGTACATTGTAGTGGCAGGCTCACACAAAAACAACAGCTTCAGTAAACGAGATGTGCTGCCAGCTCCCCTCCCTCCTCCCGTGAGGGTTTGTATGGTCCTGATTTCCGCACGGAGACTCTGATCTGCAAGTTTTATTCATGACCATAAAACAGAGATTAGCTCTTATCTCTGGCACGCAGCAATATCAGGCACCAGCCCTTGCTCCAGAGCATTGGCAGCCGAGGACCAGACCAGCACACGAAGGGGAACTTCTCGGAAGAGGAGGAGGAGGTGAACAACATGGGGAAAACCAGTTGCAGGAGGTGAACACGGAGGATGGGATGATGCCAACCTGCCCTGGAGGAGCTGCCAGGGAGCCCTGAGCCCTGCGCAGGGGAGAGGCAGGGGAGGAAGCGGTGATTAGACAGCAGCATCTGCAATCAAGGGCAGGAAGCACGACCGCCGGGAAACGCTCGCTGCTCTTACCGTGCGCGATAAACCCCGAGTGCCCCGTGGAGGAGGCACCAGCCCTTCCGTGCCCCCCTGGCACCCTGCCCAGCCGGCAGCGACCGAGCCCTGAGCACACAGGGAGCTGCTCCTTGCTGCAGAACCACTGGAATTGTTCCCCTTGGTTTTCAGTGGCCACTAATTGCCAGGGCTCCCACAGAAATCCCCAAGCCTGGTGGCTTGTAGGAGGGCTGGCCCAGCAGGGAAGTGTTCCCGGCATCCATCCTTCCCTTTTCCTGGCAGTGGGGTAGTGCTGTACCTGGATGGAGGAGCTGTATAGACAGGCAAAAACCCAGGGCTGGTTTGGAGCCTTACTCACAGCAAGATAAACACAGTTCTGCTTACACAGGAGTTTGGATTGATTCAGCAGTGGGGTGTGTGGGATTGGGCTTTGGTCATCAGATGGCTGCAGGAGAGAAAGAGCAAGAGAGAGAGAGAGCATAGGTGAGGAGTTAAAAAAAGAAAGACAAAAAAAGAAAACCAAAACAGAAAGAAAAGATGGAAAAAGAAGAGAAGAGAAGAGAAGAGAAGAGAAGAGAAGAGAAGAGAAGAGAAGAGAAGAAAAGAGAAGAGAAGAAAAGAGAAGAGAAGAGAAGAGAAAAGAAGAGAAAAGAAGAGAAAAGAAAAGAAGAGAAAAGAAAAGAA
>VZRF01003303.1:937004-975243 GCA_013396875.1 Vireo altiloquus
AGAAAAGAAAAGAAAAGAAAAGAAAAGAAAAGAAAAGAAAAGAAAAGAAAAGGAGAGAAAGGAAAAGAAAGGAAAGGAAAGGAGAAAGAAGAAGAGAGAGAGAGAACCTCTTTTGAAAGCCCTAAACCTGCCTCTTTATCTCCCTAATCTGTATTTTCCCTCCCAGAGCCTCTTTCTGTACAGGATGAAAGCAGATTTCTCCTCTTTATTTTCGTTTTCTGTGTCCTTTAGGAAGGCATTTGCTCGAGACTAATTGAATTTTCTGCCCGTGAAGAGAAAGACACGACACAGAGTGAGTTAAAGTCCGACACCAGGACAGGGCGCAGGAGCCGTGTTAACTGGTGTGGGGGACAGCCCCTCACTTAACAAAAGTGTTTAATTCTGTCCCCTCTTGTTAAGAAGGGGCGGAAGGAGGGGATATTTATTCTGTTCTTTTCTCAAGGTTTTTCCTTTCGGGTCACAAAGTGCCCCCCACGCTCCTGGCCCCCCTCCTCTCCCCGCTTTTGTGGCAGCAGCAGCTGGTGGGTTGCAAAGGGGACAGGCTTTGTCTTTTGACACACTTGAACATTTCTGCACAGAGCTGGGGAAACCTTTCCCTTCCCACCTCTCGCCTTTACGGGCAAGGAGGAGGGAGAGAGGGGCAAGTGGTGGAGGAGTTATGACCGAGGGGATAAAATGGCACAAAGGGCTGTGGAGCCACGGTGGACGAGGGATCAGGGCTGGGCTGTGCGAGGCTGTGGTGAGCAGATGGTGATGGGCCACGGGGAGGGGGTGGGATGGCCCTGAATGCCAGGGAGGCTTGTGCTGAGCAACCCGTTGAAGGGAGAGGGGGAGAAAGCAATGCAAGAGGCGGCAACTCCACAAAGGAGAGTGCAGTGGCTGCCTCGTCCCAAATCCAGCGAAGAAACCTCTTCTGTCCCTTTGTCACCCCTCCCAGGGTTGGGCCCCTGTTAATCTTCCAGCCATGACACGTGGAGGATTCACTTGGTTTGTGCTACAAGTCCATAAAACCAGCTCTTTTTTCTGCGAGGAGCACCCTTGATTCCTCCACAAAGGTTTTGCAAGCCCTTCAGTCCCTTCACGAAGGATGTGCAAACCCCTTGGTCTCTCCAGGGATGGGACAATAGGGCTGATTCTCAGGAACGGGTGTGATACAGCTGTGTTTGACAGCAGGACTTGAGGAATGTCCTGGTGCAACCCTGCAGCAGTGGCCTGGGACAGGAATGAGATCAGGCTGCCGGTAGGCATGAGCAGCAAAATGGGGCTTGACCCCTGATATGACCCCAGAGCAGTTAGTGGAACCTACCCTACCACCCTGCGCTGTAGGGGTTTGCAGCCTGGGAGTGGCCCCAGCACCTTCTCTGTCCTGGGCAAAGTTAAAAGTAGGAAGATAAAAATGAGCTTAAAGTAGGAAATTAAAACCCATCTCTCTCATGATCTCACAGTTTCATTTGGAGACGTCATCCCTCCACTGTTTTCCCTATGACCAAGCACCTGATATGAGAACCCCAGACCTGTTCCTGGGACAGCAACACATTTTACTTCTGCAGCAAAGCCCAAGCCCTCACAGCCTAATTGCTGTTAGTGGGTGTTCACCCAGCAGCCTGCACAGGGACATGCACATGTGGACACTGGAGCCTCCCAAATTGCAGCCAGTGGCCTGATTAAAGGCTGTCCATCTCTCCCTTACACTGATGCAAGCTGGCAGCTTCAGTGTGTGGACACTGGGGTAAAACCAGTAGGAGGTGAGTGACAACAGAGATGTGAATTTTAACCTTGTGAGGCACTGTACAGACACACAAAGCTTTGGGAAATGCCTGTTTCCACAGGAACTTTCAGGAGAGCCCTTATGAATGGAAAATAAATAGATACATTCATTATCCAAATTGTCTTATTTTTTGTGGTGCCTCTTCAGTAAACCCACTTCTGAGGCCGTCCTAATTGCTTTGCAATAGAGCAGAGATAAATATTTATCAAACAGCTGCATCAGGAAACCACAGTTCAGAGAACCAGTATCAGGCAATGTGTCTCGGGAAGGTTGAGCCTGAGTGGTTTTAGCTTTGCTGACCTCTCAGGCTTCCTCCCTCACACGAGGCAGAGCTTCACCCAAGCCCAGCTCCATGTGGCACCACACCAGTCCCATAGCATCACTTGGAACTGGTCACACAGAGCCTTTGGAGGGCTCTTCTTCATGCTGGAGTGCCCCCATTGCCACATTCCATTGACCTGGTGTTTTCTGACACCTTTTCTTCCTTTGACTTCCTGGCCTCTCTTGCTTTCTATTAAAAACCCCAGAAACGTGGCCTGTATTCCTCTGGGAGCCCCAGTGCTAAAAGAGGCCCACATGCAAATATTTAGCTGCACTAATATTAGCGCAGAAACATCCGACCAGATGGCAGCATTTCTAGGTCTTGCTGTGCAAAACTGGCTCTTCAGAATAAAACAGTCTGTGACAGAGCTCTGTGACCACTTGCCAGTTCCTGAAATCCCAGACTGCTGTACTGAGGCAGCTGGATACATGGGACAAGGGCTTTCCAGCATCTTGCACATGTGGGACATCCTCTCAGCCAGTGGTGTTCCAACTAAAAAGAGAGGAAATTATGCTGAAAACCAAATTTTGAGGTTCAGCGTGTTGGAGGAGAGGGTTGGCTTGCGTGGTCTAGAGCAAGGCTGTGCAGGTCTCCTCTTGCTCCAGGCATTCCTGATCCCTCAGTAGAGACGTGGCATTTTGCACTGACCATAATCACCGTGTGCCGTCCACAGCTGGGGAGGGCAAAAACACCTTTGCGAATGTTGACGTCTGCATTAAGCAGCCTCAAGAGCAAAGAAGAGTAGCATTTCCTCTGCTGCACAATTTGTGCCCAGCTTTTAAAAAACTTGTCCTCCCAGGAGTGCTGTCTCAAGCTGGAAATGCCCAAGGAGATGATGGCAATGCTGATCAGGAGCCAGCTGAAGTGCCGCCCTGAACCTCAGAGGGATGACGTTCCCGTTTAATTGGGAGCGGGTGTTCCTTGACTCATGCAAAGGGCATGCTATTTTTATAATGGTCTGATTCCAGATCACAGCCTCCCCGTGTTAGGGTCTGTGCATACATCTAATGAAAGCCAGGTCCTGCCTAGAAACCCATACAATGGGCTGAGAGTTGGGAAGAGCTCTCCGAAGCCTCTCACCCAGGGGCTTTGCGAGGTTGCCCGCCAGGGTCTGTTTTTTCCATCCTCACTCATGTCAGAGAAGTTAAATATTTACTGGAGCTATTAAATATTTACGCTAAGCTGGTCCTCCCGTGGGGAGGCATCCTATGGCTGACTCCTGGGGGTCTGCGGCCAACTCGCTCACATGTCTGTGCTAAGCTCGGCTCTACTTGGGAGTGCAAACACGTGGGGACTTCACGGAGCTGCCTTGTCTTGCCAGTAGGGGAAGTCTCTGGTTTTGGCAGCAATAATTCTATTAGGTGATGGACTTGGTGGTTCTTTGGGTGTCTTCCTTAAAGATAAGTTCATGATGAAAGTGTGGGTTGCTCTTTGCTGTCACCCCATCGCATGGTTTGCAATACCACCTCACCCCTGGTGTGTGGGAAGCTGAGTGAGAAAATCCAGACCCACCTCCAGCTCCATTCATTCTTCCAACCGGTCACCAGCACCTCCAGAGAACAACAGGACTGAAGACAGGGGGGCCCTATTCAGCACCCAAGGAGACTCATGGTGAACACGGTAAGAGCAGGAAATGTGGTGACAGTGCCAAACCTTGCTGATCTGCAAAACACAAGCCAGGTGGGAGAAGCCACGTCCCATCCCTGGGGAGCCAGTGCCAGTCCTGGGACAAGCTCCCTGCTCCCATCCAGCCAGAGCGGGTTAATGCTGCTGCAAGTCCCTGTTGGAAGCAGGCCAGAGGAAAAAGGCTCCACCATTTCCCGGTCCGCCTGGAAAACAGGCCAGCTGTTTTCTCCAGCGGCAGAAGGTTGTTTATTCAGGGCCAGATCCAGCAGCATGCTGTCCCCCCAGCCCCGCTCTGCAGCCTGCGGTGAGGCTGAAGGGCACAACCTGCCCGGGGGGAGCCGGGCACTCTCCCACCTGGTGTGACCCCTCCCCGGGCGCCACTCTGCCCTTTCTGTCCCCATCCCTTTCCTCTCCTCGTCCTGCTCCAAGCAGGGCTGGGGACGCCCTTTCCTGCCTGGCACCCGGCTGGCCCGACAGCAGACGCGGTGCTGCCAAGCACCACTACGCTGTTTCCCCTCCACAAACCTGGCCAAAGCCCCACCACGTTTTCATCCTCTCTGCCACACTATCAGCCTGAAAAACGTGGCTGGGAAAGAAAGGAAGTCGAAAGAAAGGAAAAAGAAAGGAAGAAAGAAACTGGGCCTGCCAAAAGGAACGCGAGTGCGCGCGGGTTTGGCTCGCTTTCTCGCCAGCTCTTTTCCCAGCAGAGCGATAAGAGACAGGGCGAGTACAGTCGCGAGTGGAGCAGGTCCCAGCAGCTCGACCAGCTCTGGGCTGGGATGGCCAAGGGACACTGAGTGCTCCACAGGGACATATTTCCAAAATAAAGTCATTCTGGTGCTCCTCCAACCCCGCCAGCCACCCAACAGCTCGCCACAAAGCATCGCTGCCGCCCCCACAGCCAAAGTAAAGCTGTGAGGAGCCCTGACCCAGCAGAGGCCAGGCTGAGTGCTCCCCAGGCAGCTCCTTCCTCCAGCCACAGCAGTTCTCAGTGCGAAGAGCAGCATGTGGGCTTGGCCGGATGCACACGCAGCCCCCACAGCCTTCCCATCATGGTCCCCTGCCCTGTCTCCTCTCCCTCCCCTCCTCTCCATCTCCCATTTCTCCTCCCAACATTGCTGCCTTCTTTGCTATCCGCATGCTCTCAGTGGGACACAGATGCAGTCTGTGCACCAGCCTGGTTTCTTTGCTGCAGAGGTTGGCTTATCCTGAACACAGGATGGATGTTTTGAGACTGAAATATGGATAATGTTGTAGAAGGGCAACTGAGAGGAGCAACTTGAGGCTGTTCCCGAGCTCACAGAGTTGAACTGTGCTCCCAGCATGCAGAAAGGTGCTGTGAGCTTTGGTTGCTGCAGGACACTTTTAAGCTCACAAGCCCTGGGTGTGAGATGTTCTGGTAGAGGGGCTGTAGAGGAAGTTGATAGTTGAAAATTAAGGATGGGAGAGGTTTGAAGCCATCCCAGGAGATGGAGTGGTGAGACTCAGCTGCAGAGCCTTCAGGGTCCCACTTGTTCACCTCAACCCATCCAACGTCCCTCCTGCTCCAGCCCCACAACCGAGTGCAAAACTCCTTCTCCATTTCTCAGCAGCCCCACAACCAATCCCTTCCACGTCCACACATGTGAACAAAGAGCAAACTGTGTCCATCTGCTTTCCCATGGGACCCCACTCACTGAACACTGGCCCAGAGGTTCTGGAAGTGCATCAGATCCTGGGACCATCATCCACCCCACACATCTGTTCATGTGGTGGATCTCCCAAGAAGTGATAGCCCCAGCCCTGAGCTCTTCATGGAACAACCTCTGAAATCCAGAGCCCCACAGGGTTTGCTCACCTCGGTCTCCAGCACAACCTGGAAATGTCACAGCATGAACATTTAGGTCACACTGACCGCTGTCCCCAGCCCTTCCTCTTAGTCACCTCTTCCTTACTGTAATAAATTAAAAATCAAATGGGTACTACTACACTGACAGTCGTTCTCATTATCCCCTCATCAGCATTAAATTAACACCCCTGACAATGCACTGGAGGCAGCACCAGCAGGGCTGAGATAAGCAGCAAAAACAAAAGGAAATCAATTTTCCACGGGAATGGGCAGTCCTGGGTGCCCTGGCAAGAAAGGCATGGCCAGGCATTCAGGGCTATCCCCCCACAGAGCCCATCTCCCCAGGGCCTCCATGCCAGAGATGCTTAGCACCCCAGAAAGGATGTCAACAAGATGGGGACCAACAACTGGGATCCTCTGGGTGGGCCTGGGAGCCTGTGCCCATCCATGGTGCAAAAGGGGTGTAGGAGAGACCCCAAATTCCATTAGAAGAGATTGGGACTAAGAAGAGCTACTGATGTCCTTATTGTAAACACTCTTTTGAGTGTTGGGGAGACAGGGATGTCCGTGGGACACCCTCTGCCTGAAAACCCCATCTGAAATAGCTGTGGATGCCTCATCATCAGGGCCCATCCCCAGCTGACATGAGCAGGAGTTGGCTTGAGCCCACCCACAAAGGTGTCAGTGACATTTTGATCCTCCTCACTGAAAGAGGCTGTGAGGAGGGTCACCCACTCCACCCTTTCCACATCTTCCTGGAAAATAGGCAGTAAAGGAAAAGTTGCATCAGTTAGAGATAATTTCGCCCCAGCTCAGGGTCTGGATGGAGCAGCCCGTGGAGCAGACACTGCCAGGAGGGCTCAGGCCCCCCTCGCTCTCTGGAGAGAGGTGCAGGGAGAGGTGGCACACACCCCCTTGGGAGGGGTTCCTGTTTTGAGGGAAGAAGAAAAGGACACGGACGTGGCGGTCAGGGATGTACTGTTGGCCCTGCTAATAGAAACCCTCTGTATAAACAGGGAGAGGATCCAACAGAGATCAGAGATGGTTTTTCTTTCAAGAAAATTAAACATTTAAAACATTTGAGAACACACGCCCTTACCCCCCGGACAGTAATTAACTTCTTCCTGTGCAGAGCATGGAGCACTTTCCAAAAACAGAGCTAGATGGATTATTTTTCAAAGGAAATGTTGTTGAAAGGATCTTCTGTTATGTCCTAAAGTGGGAAAACAGTCACAGTGGCTAAGGAAGGGCTTGCTCCATGCATGTGCCACGCTGTGGCTGCCTGAGGAGGTGGTGCCACTCCAGATGATGCTGGTTTGGGGCCCACGTGGTGGTTGAGCAGCAGTCATGCTGCTTGATGGAAACAAGTCCTTGTTTGGTCATTATAGGACCCTAAAAATCAGTGAAAAGTAAACCAGCCACTAACAGCATAAAAGAATCCCAAACTCAACCTGTGAGGGATGCATTGCATTTCCCCAACATGACAGGGCAGGGGAATCTCACAATGTGAGAATGGAGATAAAATCAGATGGAGATGCAAATATATGCAGTGTTCGAGGGGATTTACATCCCACGTCCCCAAATGAGCCCATCTTCCTGCGAACTTGGGAAGAGCTCAGCCCTCCTTCTCAGACCAGTAGCATGAAAAGAGGCAGCTGGTATGTGTGTTAAACAAGCACAGTGTGAATGACATCCCGGCAATAAAAGGACTCCACGCTAGCCAAGGTGTTTGGTGGGAACAAAATAACTTCCCAGGCTGATCCCACCACTCTCCCTGAGCCTGCAGAGAGGCAGGAGCAGCAAGGGGAGGCAGGGCCGGATAGCCGTGGGTTAGAGCTGGTTTTGAGAGACAATCGTGCTTTGTAGCAAAGTTTGAGGTTTGGATGTTTGTTTTCAGTGCAGCGTTGGGAGGAAAATAAAACCCAACATTTTTTGGCGACACAGACTTGTGGGGAAACAGCCTTTCTCTGGTTGAAAAGGTCAGGTTTGCTTTCCATATCTCCCTCACATCAAAAATGTCCTGCAATCCCTAGAGCTCGGGAGAAAATTTCCTCTTGCAATGTTAAGTGAGGGCAGGCCTGCGGGGAGAGCTCATTTCTTTTTCTAGTCCAGATCGAGCCGGTTGGAAGGAATGAGTCTGGGTTTGAGCACCCAAATGCCCTTTGAGGTCTGGAGTAAAGTCACCACACGGCCAGGCTGCTCAGCAGGACCCGCCTGCCTGGCAGCTCAGGGCATCCCACCCAGGCATGTTGACTCAGGGCCCTGCCCTGGAGCAGGGGACAGCAGGACCTGTCATCACCCAGGGCTGCGTGTGGCCTTGTGCCTCTCCCTGGGGACAACATCCACAGGAGGCTCATGTGGCCCCACAGAGCAGGGGGCCTGCTCCACATTTGGCATGGGAAATTCTGTGCTTGGGGTGAGAAGTCTTTTGGCTCTGCTCCTGCAATTTTTCTTCATCCCTTTTATAATCCTAAAATCATCCCAAAGTTTCCTAATTCCCTTCGGGCATCTCTCCACTCTGGCTGCATTCTACAGCCTTCCCTTGGCTGAGATTTAGCTTTTAGCATCTTCACTCCAGTAAGGATCCCTCTGCGTCAGCATTGCGAGGAGTTTTGGCACCACTGACCAGAATCTCCCTCCTAATGAGACATCCAATGCTGAGCCTGGGAGGATGGCGAATGCAGACAAAGAAAATATAATTCAAAGCGACAAGACAAAGAGATCTGCTGGATGGGGACCAGTGCATCTGGAGAAACATCTTTGTTTTAAAGATGAAGAGAGAAGAGAGCAAAAGCAAGAAAAAGAAAGAAAGGAAAAAGGCATCTGGAGAGGTTCCTGGCCTGCAGGTGTGTGTGTGTAGGGAAGGCAGGAAAGCCCTCTGCATTTTTGACATTAAAAGCATTCATTGCAGGCTGGCCACCTTTGGCTGTTCACTGCACACTCCCTCCCGGGGTGTTGTGTTCCCGTGCCCACAGGCAATGCGCTCTGTCCTTTTCTCTTTTCCCCACCATCTGCCATTGAAAATTCCCCCGAGCATCTCCCACCCTGGCATAGGGTTTCAACACCGTGTAGAAAACAAGAGGTAGAGAAACCCAAACCCGACCTGTGACAGCATGAGGAGGGACAGGACCCAGCTGTGCCTGATGCCCATCTCAGTGTCCTCTGGCCTCTGCCATCGGGTGCTTTGGGGGCCACTGGATGCTGGGGGCTGCCTGTCCTAAGCTGGGGCTGGGGGAGGATGGGGAATGCAGGGCTGTGCTCACAGTGGGATCCTCTTTCCTTGTATGGCTGGGGCTGCCGGCGGCACAGTCCCCCCCTAACCCCATTGTTTCAAATTACAAAGCTGCCCGATCCCACTGAGCCACCTCAGATCCGAGGAAAGAGCCGGCAGCTGCTTTGAAATCCAGACTGGAGTGTCTCCAGCAGACAGTGCCTGAAACAACAGCTGGGCTCCCTCCTCATGGGGCACAGCACCTCAGCCCTGGGTACCAGGGAGGGCACTTGGAGCAAGTGCTGTTCTCTGACCCTTGCCATGGGGCAAGGGAAAAGGACATTCAGACCTGGAGCAAGGCTCCCACAGCCCACAGAGCAACCAGCACCCTCCTGTGTTGTGTGTGGCCGTTGCTCATCTCCTTTAAGGGCCTGGAGAAGTCCCTGGGTCCTGGTAAGTGATGTACAGGGATGCATTTTGCATCCCCAAACAACCTGGTCCATTTCCCACGGCACATGCCAGTTGCTATGTCAGACCTCTCCTCCAGCATGTGTCCAGCTCGTTGTCTCCTGAGAAAACAATCATGGGCAAAAGGCCTGGAATTTATGCCATGCTTCTTGTCCTGCATTTGGTTTCAACCCTTCTGTGCCCATCTGTGCAGCACACTCTTGTGCCTCTTGGGCCACTCTCCCCTGAACTTGAGATCACCACAGTGTGGTGGTGGGAGCTGGGAGGGTAGAAAGGGGGCACTGGGGCTGGCTGTCCCATGGGCTGATCCAATTCTTCATGCATAGTTAACTCCTGCTTGGATGGTCGGGAAGGAGAGCACAAGGCCATCACTGGGACAAACTTGGTCATGCTCAGCCACATTCCTGCCTTCAAAAGGGTCCAGGGTGCCTGAGCCTCTGTGGACAAGGGCCCCGGGAGATCACATTACTCGGGGCTTTTGTAGCCTTAACAGCTGTGACGGGGTAGCAAAAACTATTAGTGTGCAGGGCTGTGCATGTGAGAGGGCCAGGACCGTCCTCCCCAGCTCAGCCTGGCATTAATCCCCCAAACAGATTAATGGCGCTTAGTGCTTTGAAGAGGAGAAAAGGAGATGGGAGACTAATTGGGGAGATCAGCACGACGAAAGCCAGCACATACTCCCCCCAAAGCCCCAGATGGTGGCTGGAAAATCAGCTTCTCCCTTGGGGAGCGGCACGGGGAGCTCAACCTGCCCCAGGAACCACAGCAGGACAGAACTGCGTGGGTGAAACCTCTTTTGGGGTGTCCCACTGACCGGGAAGGGATGACAGGGACCAGTGGTTGTGTCTTAGAGCATACCTAGAGCCATGGATCTGTGCCTCCTGCTCCTCAGGGAATGCTGAGCTCCCACTGCGCACTCAGCCCGTGCCAGGAGCCAAATTCAACCCTGGGCCGTGCAGCCCTAAGCCCTGGCACGCTTGTGCCTCGTCGCTGCGAGCAGCCTGAACAAACGCAGGCTGTTTGCAGAGCAGCAGCAGGAATGCTGGCCCCGAGCCCGTGTGCTCCAGGGCCCGTGGCTCCCGTCCCTTGCAACTGCCAGCCCATTCCCCACGGGAAGGGAAAAGGCCTTGTGGGGGCTGCTGGGCCAAGAGGAGAGGATTTGTCAGTATAAACCAGTGAACCCACTCTGGGAGCGTGTTGGCTGCCCCGTGGGATGTACCCACCCACGCCAGCGGGGCTGCAGCAACAGCCTCATCCCTAAAAGCTGTTACGCATCCTTCTCACTGCTCCAGCCTCTTCGCCGGGGTGGTCCCTCCCCCTCCATCAGCATCACACCAAGCCGTCACCTTCCTGCAGCTCCTGATGCCCAGCCATGCTCTGACAGGGATGTGAGCTGATGCTTTCCCAGGGTCTCAGGCTGAGATTAGAGAGTGTGCTATGCCCTGGCTCGAGGCTGTCAACAGGGTGCTCTGCCCGAGGGCTGCCATGGATCCCTGCTTCCCTAATTAGAAACATGCAAACAGCAGTAAGTTACCTCTCTCCCCTTGACACCTGCGTGAGAGAGAACCTTTCCCTCAGCCCAGGCTTCATCAACCACCACCCTGAAAACACTTGGTGGGAAAAGGATCTCTCCCCCTCTCCAAGGATCCACCCAAGGGGGTTTTTATTTTCATTCATCATCCTGGCCGTGATTAATGCTGCAAGGACTGTTGGTATTTCCTCCATGCTTCCCAATAGCCCTTTGCAAGGAGCTGGCACCAGGAGAGCAGTCTGAAAGACCTCCTGAGCTAAAAAGCACACATCTCTACATCATGTACTCTGGGGCCAGGTTCCCAAGCTGGGACAGCAGCAGACCTAAATCTCTGGGTCATGGATGTTGATGAAACATCCTTCTCCTGAGCTGCCCCAACCCCCACCCTGCCTGCCTTGCAGCATCCGGACCTTTTCAGCAGATTCCCTCTTCCCAAAGAGGTATGAAAGCTCCCAGGACCAATTTACCCCATGTGGGCAGCAGGGAAAGCATTTAAGGCTTGGAGGTGTATCAGGGCCACTGCAAGCAGGAAAGAAAAATAAACAGGCAGAGGATGTTTCTGCAAACCAGCAGCCCTGGGAAGAGAAGCCACAAGCCCCCAGCGCTGGGTGGGTTTGTCAGCATCATTTTCTCTTTACTGATACAGGTACAGCTGCAGCCTCCATCCAAAACCTGCACCTCAGCTGTCACACTTCCTAACTCATTTTTCCCCAAACTTTTCTCACCCCCCAGTCAGTGGGTGACAGGCTTTGCCACCCCCTCAGCAAAGAAATGCCTCCCAGGTCTGCCTTTCCCTCTCTGTCTGCCCCACTCATCTGGTCGCTTCCCACTTCTCACCAAGAGGCTCCCAACCATCTGCGCAGACGTTCTGGATGTGAATGGACATTTACAACCCAACTGACTTCTGCAAAACTCTCCTCTTTGCACCATCTGTACCAAAATCCTGGTGGGAACCTTGTCCCTTCATCCCACAGCGCCTCAGTTACCCATCCATGCTTTGGGAATGCTTTTCCCAGGGGAATGGGAAGAAACTTTGTGGGCTTTCCCTTCCACCCCTGATGCTCTGGTGTTTCATTTTTGCCTGACTCCCCCCTGTGTCCCCTGTTTGGATATAGCTGTGTCCATCTCTTCCCCACTGAGTTGATGAAAGAGCCTCCTCCGTCACCCTCTGATGCTCCACCACAGCGAGCCCCTGTTCTGCACAACTAGGAATTCAAGTGACTGCCGATGTTTTCAGGCTCATCTAACGACTTCCAGAGCCTTAATTTAATTTAATTACCATCCCCTTCTTATCTTAATCATCCCGCCTGTGTTTATAAACAAAACACTGACTCCCTGCCCCACGGCTGCAACCTGAGCGCGGCACCTCCCATCTGCACAACTCATTACATTCCTCTCCTGGCCCATCTGCCAGATGTCCGCAAGGAAGCCCCGTGCAAGCCGCGACTGGAAAGTCGGCTCGGAGAAGACGCTGCATTAACCACTCAGCTTTCATCCACCGGCCCAGATTTCCCCGGAACGCCTCCACTGCTCCGTGCCCGGGGTGAGGTATTTGGGTTGAGGTTACTGAGCCCGTTCCCTGCTCTCCTGCTGGGGGTGGTGGTTCCCTCTGCTGCCAGCTCAGCCTCGGCCCTTCAGTCGGGATGTATATTCCAAGCAGGCTGCTTGATTTTGGGGAAAACCGGGATGCTGCGAGCAGCCAGGGTGGTGCTCGTAGAGCAATGCCCTGCGAATATCCAGCGGAGAACGCACAGGGATCCTGGGAGTGCCCTGCTGCTGCCAGCGAGAGAGGTGCCATGGCCAGAGCTGTCACAGTGCTTGCACAGCTCTGAAATGAGCCCTGAAGTGGAAGAAGAGTCGCTCCCTGCTCAAACCCACCGCTCCTGGGAATGCTGGGGTTCCCTGCCACCTAGTTTAGAGCATCTTTTTCCTGCCACCGTGGTTGTGGGGTGAGCAGTGGTGCAGCTGACTCCATCCCTACCCTGTAGACTTTAAGGCCCTGTTTATGAGGTTCTCCCCATTGCCTCTGAAGGACGTCTATCCTCAAAATATGTTTCTTCCCCTCTAGGGAATCATAATAATCTCAGACACAGCTGAAGAGAGAGCTGGAAATCTTCCAGTAGAGCTGTTGTTTGGTGTCGCTCATGACGTTGATTTTCAGTCCTTCTAGAACCCAGATTCCTTTGATTTTCAGTTCTTCAAGAGCCCAGATTCTTGCCAGTCTGGACAAACATTGCTGAGATAACTCGACTGTTATAAAGGTGAGGTGAGCTCCTGCTAACCAAAGACACTCTCGTAAACACTGGAACAAGGGACTTGGCTCGAATCAGGCGTAAAAACAAACTTTGGCTTTGACTTCAAAAGCCTCAGAGTTTAAAAAGCAGTTATGATGCAACCTCCTTTGTATGCGAGAGGGGATGGCAGCGCCGAGTTCTGCAGGAGGGCGGGATGGGCTGGCTGGCCCAGGGGGGCATCTGCAGGAAGCGCTGCAAGCCCAGGGTGATTCAGAGGCAGCAGGTTCGGGGGAAAGGGCAGCCCACTCCCAATGTTTGCCTTCTGCCTCCTCCGACACTAATGAAGCTTCCAAAGGGATGCCCCACGAGTGTAGGTATGGGGAAGGAAAGAAAATATCTTGCTCTGTTTTCTCTCTTTACTGAAATACTTGAGTTGCTCCCTGAAATTTCCTCAGCACCATCCCCTGGCTGGCTGCAGCGTGGCAGAAGTGCAGAGCCCCAACGCTCTGCTGATATGTGGTGGGGCTGGGAAGAGCCACCAGCTTAAAGCCCTGTCCTGGGAAGAAGTCCCAACCAAAATGTAAAAATCAGCCCTTTCCCCATGTCTTGGGCTCCTGACAGATTTACATCCACCGGGCAGGCTCTGTGTCTGGCCACAGTTTGTATCTGTTGGCCCAGAATACTTGAAATAATTGGTCTCTTCTTGCGGAGACAGAAACAGTAACTTTGGGCTGCTTTGTTTTTGTGACCTGCTGCTCTCACAGCACATCCCAGGTCCCAGAAGTCCCTAATTCATTTCCCTGGCACTGGGTCCAGGACAGTCACACATCCCTGGGACCAAGGGATGCCAAGAGCATAGCCACAGCCAGTGTCTGACAGTATCTCTCCTGGAGATGTTTGTTTATGCCCTGTGATTCAGAGAGCAGCCCCCTCAGAAGTAGAAGACATATTCTGGAAAGGTTCTGGTGTGTTTAGTTGTCTAGGAGCAAGGAGAAGTTTATAAGAAGGTAATTCTCCTATTAAAATTATGAATAAATCAGGAAGACCAGGATCCCTGGCAGTGCTCTGGGGGTTTCTGTGCTGGAGGTCAGGCCGCAGCAAGCATTTAGGGGAACATTGGTTCAAGTCCTTGCAGACAAATCCTTTCCCAAGAACTGCAGCCTCCACATCACCCTGTGGACCACCATCTCCATGAGCAGGGACAGGTGGAAGAGAACTGAATGGTGAGAGCCCCCAGTTGCCTGCACCACCTTGGGAAGAACCACTCCTGCTGGGAGGAGACACATGGGACCACAAACAGCTTAAAGAGGCCACACACAACCATCTTCGTGTCTGACATTATGTTCTCTGTGTGTTCATTGGGGTAAAAGAGATCAGAAAAGCCTCCAACGTGGCCACAGAGTTGTCCTCTGCACAATGGCAGGGAGCAGGGGCAGTGCACTCCTAGCAAGCTGTTCCCTCTGTGCTGGTCACTGGCAGGAAGGACACAGGTTTTTCCTATTATAGCTTAGTCATGCGACTAATAAAGCCTCTTTAATCATTGTTCATCGCTTGTACACATGCACACAGAGGCACACTCAGAGCTGAAGTGCAGAAGGAGTCAGCACCTGGCAAAGTCATTACTGGCCAGTTTAATTTATTTCTAATCTGATGCTAAGGAAGAGAAAAAGTTAAATGCAAACTGCTGCCAAGAGAAGAACTTGGCCCATGTTGGAGGGAAGGCTGCAGTGAAGGTGTATAGAGTGGAGAGGGAAACTGAGGCAGAAGAGGCTGCAAATTGCTCCACAGCCAGTGGGATGGCCTAGTGGGGTGCAGTGGGGAGCCCTCGCCATTCTGAGGGGGCCCTGAGGTGTGTCATAGGGCCGAGGTGGGGACAGGATGCTGCAGACACCACATCCCTGTGGCTGCTTCCTCTTGCCAGGGGGTGGAAATAAATATTTCCATGAAACTCAATTCCTTGGTACAAACTGCAGCTGCCCTGGAGCTCTCTGACACGGACCTTCCCAGGTATGCTGAGCCTGGGTTTTACTTAAAACCTATGTCCAGACTACTGAGTTTAGTGAAACTGGAGTTGCCTCGACCCTGTCTCTGCAGGTTCCACACCTCTTTATTTCAGACACACATCCGTAAGTCTGTCTGCAATAAAACCTTATCAACCCATAAAACTCGCCCTCCCGAGCACATAATCCTGGTGGCAGGGCTGTGATAAGGAGTTCAAATACAGGAAACCGCAGAGGGAGATCAACAGCAAAGGCACTCGAGGGAGGTCCCACATCAACAACGTCCTGTCTGTGCCCATCCCTGTGCCAGCATTCCATGTGCACCTCTGGGCTGATGGAGATGGGGCAGGGTCTCCTGATGCTGTGCCAGGCACCAGGAGGGGTCACCACCCTGCTGGAGCTTTTGATCCCATGAGGATTCCATTCAGGTGTCCTGGGGTGAGTGCAGCCAGCGGTGAGGGCAGCTGCTGAGCCTGGGGTGAACAGTGAGGTTACCTGAGGGATTCACATCTGGCAGAGTCCAGTGAAACCTTTTCTCTTCCTTTTTTTTTTAACTTCTTGTGCAATAACGCATAAAATTCAGCAAATATTATTCAAATATTTGTGAAGTCAAGGCTGGTATCCTCATGTCTGACAGCAGCTTCCTTGTGTCCTTTCTCTGAGCTCGGAAAGATCAACCCCTTTGAAAGGAAAATTCCTCAGTGACATGTTTACTTTTTCACAGCTTGTTTTCTTGCCTGGATAGGAAAGCCTGAGGCCATCAGTGTTTAAATCTGGGTTTAAAACCCGCCAGCCTGTTGTGGGCTGGCAGGTGGAGACACAGCCACAGCATGCAAGAATCCCTCACCCTAAATTCCCAAACATTCTCTGCAGAAGTTAAAGATTTCATAGCAGTCAGTGCAGGGGAATGGGTTGTTCCAGTCTCCATTTAAATTTTTCAGATGACCTTAGTGTTCCTTCCAGCCCAAAGTTATACCCTTTTGTATTCATTCATTCGATCTTATCCTGTTTTTCCTGTTGGCCCAGGAAACCCTCTCCTGTCTCAATCCTGATATTTAGGGATATCATCATCCATCACCCAAAACTTTTCAATATATAGTGCTAAAATAAATAACAAAAAATAATACAAAATAAACTGAGCTTCTCCACCCTGTCTGCATGAGCAACATTTCCAGGTCCTGAATCACTTCTGGGGCTCTTTTCCTGGACACTCCCAATGTGCCACCCTCCTCTTGGCAAGGGGACACCAGAGCTGGGGACATCGCCCTCCCTGCTCTCACCCCATGGTCACAGCCACAGGAAATACACCCTCCATCCTCACCCCAGCACAGCCAAGGACAGTGGTTGCCCCCACTGCTGAGGGGACACAGTCAGAGCTACTGCAGGACTTTGCAATCACAAATCTGAGGACTGGCCCCGGGAGCCTGGATTACCCCTGAGGGACCACAGAAATGCTTTTAGAGGTTGTCCCACTAAAATAAGGCTAAAAGTCATGGTTCCACCATGGCTTCCGCATATTTTCCTTTCCGAGAGAGAGGTTGTCCCATCCTATAAATCATACCTTCCCGTTTTGTTCCTAGAATCTCCTCATGGTTGCACTAAAAGAGGCAGTTCTGGCTTGCACCAAGCTGAGTGATCTGGCTTATTTTTTAGCAGCTGTCTAAAAATGTTACCGGGAGGGTTTTGTTCTTTCACTTAACAGGTAAAACTGGGGAGGCTCAAGAACCAATCACTTAGCAACCCCACTGTGAACTCCACACACTTCCCCAGGGCAGCTGCACCTCCCCGTTTGTCCTCCCATCAGGTGAGTTGTGATAGGTTTGCATGGTTAGAATTTATCAATTTATCTGAGCAACAGACTCAGCTCCAGCTCTATTTGTACCACAGCCTGAGGCCAAGTCAAACCACACAACCAAGGCTGTGGCATTGACAAGATCCTCTTTATCAGTCCAAATCCTAGCCCTGCAGAAATGAAGAAGTTAGCAGAGGTCTATTTTCATCATTTTCTGGGGTTGGCGTCAGTTACACCCCTCCTTTAATTAACTACATGTTGCTTTGTATTCAAAGCCATCTCAGTATTTCAGCAGTGATGGATGCCAAGCTGGCAGCCTCCAAATAACCCAAGGGGCCTCGTTGCCCTTTGCAAAATACTGGCTGTTTTCTAGAGCTCCTCCCAGCCTGAATATAGGATCAGGGTTTGGGTCTGGGAGACCAAAACACCCACACTGCCCATCAGAGCACAGTGCCACATCCCTGTGCCGAGATAGGCACTGGTGGAGCAGAAAGGAGCCTCCTCCAGGCATGGCACCTGGGGAGCAGGACCCAGAGGCACATGATGGTGTGGAGAGGGTCTCACTGCTCTTTGCCAACTGTTTTCCTTGTCAGTGGGGTGAGGATTTGAACCCAGCCTGTCCCAAGTGTCGCTCTCAAGCATTAATCTAACAGGGTGCCTCCGTTTCCATGACCCCATTTCCACCCTCAGCGTTACAATCCACTCCAGCTCCATGAGCTGTTCCAGATGTTTTGGAAAACCCCTTGCAGTTTGGTAAAAGCTCCAGAAAACAAGATAATTTCTCCCATCAGACAGATCTAAAGGAGGAGGAGGAGTAGCAGAGGATGTGAGCAGCAGAGTCATGGTCGGATAACATCTCCCCAGGCTACGATCCACATCAAGTATAAAACAGGATTGATGGAGTGCCGAGGCAGGTCAGAGATACCACAGCTCTCTCTAGAAGATGGAGGCCAAACCCCTGCAGTCCTTGTCCTTTTCCATCAGTGGGAGTTTTGCCCCTGACTGCAGCAGATGACATTTCCCTCTCAGCCTGCTCCACAGCCCCGAGGGGTTGGAAACCCACCATCAGCCATGGCAGGAGCAGGGAAGAGGGATACAGCACATTCTGGAGTTCCAGCTCTGTCCTCAGGTCCTGAGCGTGCCTTGGCTTCTCCTGAGCTGCTACTGAGATGTAGATGGGATTCAACCCCAATTCCCAGAGCTGCTCTGTGAGCAGGAAAACTGCAGCCAAAGCGTGAGTGGGTCTGGGTGGAGCCTTCTGTGGATTAAGCCCCTTGCAGGACCCATGGCACACCCCCACACTGTGCTCTTCCTGACAGTTTTTGTCCCCTCCTCTTGCTGAAACCTAACAAATGTTTCATTCATAAAGCATCCCTTCACCTTCCTGCTGAAATTCTCACGCTCTGCTTAGTTCTATCCATAACTGTATAGAATCAAGTTATGTATAAACCCAGCACCAAAAATAGAGAGGGGACTAAATCAATGGCCTGAATTCAGCCTCCACCCAAATCAGGAGTCGCTGGAAGCTGGATCTGCCTCCAGACTTTGTGGCTGGAGCCCATCTGCAAGTCTAAGAGCCAAAATGAAAATAGAGAAGAAACCAAATAACATGGCATCTCCTCGCCTTGACCACAGGCTCCCTGGGGCAGGGGCTGTTTGTTTGTCTCAAGAAGAAAAATTTTACTGTCTGTGAATGAGGAGCTGAAGTGGGGTGAGGGAGTCTCACTCAGGGGCAAGGAGGGGCAGAGCTGACAAGGGGGAGGTGGGCTCACTGCTCCTCCAGCTCCAGAGGAGCCAGCAGCAGGATGGGCAGCAGCAGACATGGCTAGAGGGAAGGCCACAATTCCCCCTCTCCATTCCTCAGCACCACAGTGAGCCCCAAAATCTCCAAAAAATGTGGTACCATTGGCTACCACCTCCTTGGCTGCCTCCAGTGCAGTCCCTGGCTCTGGGGTGTGACAGCAGAGCAGCTAGTCCTGGACAGTGTCTGGGGAAGAGGATGAAGGGGAGCCAGGCAAAGCACAGAGGCATTTGGGCAAAGGCGGGTTGGGGACTGAAGGGGCTCTCAGGCCTCTGGTCCTTTCCAGCTGGAGCAGTCCCACCCTCGCCCTGGGACCCGAGGAGCTGCCACTCAGCAACTGCAACATGTGCCTGTCGTGTGTCTCTCAGTTTGAGCTACCCTGGTCACATCAGGAAACAAATGCATTTGGTTCCCTAAATGGGAGCAGGTTTTTTGTCATCGTCGTCATTTTTCTGGTTTCGGTCTTTGTTAGCAGCCCTTCCTCTTCCTCCCTGCTCTCCAAAACAGCAAAAAGCTGCATCCTTCTCCCCAGCTGCCTCTTGTAGGTTGCTGCAACACCCAGTGCTTCTCCTCAGCCATCAGCAACAAAGGTCAGAGCCTATGTGGAGGGGAGCAGTGCTCCACACTCAAGGGTTTGTTGACTGGGTGGCCTGAAGCAGATATATGTGGGCTCTTGCTGGTGCTGGTACCTTTGGATGTGTGCCAGGCCCTGCCAGGCTGAAAACGTCCTTCCTATCACTCACCCCTGTGTCATCCCGACTTCTTCAGAGCCTGGGGAGTGGTCCCTACATCCCTTCTGCTGCTGTCACTGTCCCTCTGATGCAGCAGGGCAGGTGACAAGCAAGGTCTTCAGTGCAGCAGGGCCAAGAGAAGAAAGCAGTGATGG
Source organism: Vireo altiloquus (assembly GCA_013396875.1). NCBI lineage: Eukaryota > Metazoa > Chordata > Aves > Passeriformes > Vireonidae > Vireo > Vireo altiloquus. The sequence continues at coordinate 956,472 of VZRF01003303.1, forward strand.
TACAAGCAGTGGGTCAAATACTCAGAGGTGGAGGAAGGACATGCTCTGGATCCCAGAGCTGTGAGCCTCTCAGTCCCTAAACCCTTTTCCTTGACCAAACCCAGAGTTCCTCCCCCACAAATGTCTCCAAACCCCCTCTGAGCTCCCTGGTGGTCTCCTTGGGGTGGAGTTCACACTTCTATCAGCAGCTCCAGGAGCCCGGCATGATGCCATCTATTGTGTCCCACACTGACCACCACTGATCTGCCTGGAGGAAAAACTGCTCATCCTGGTTGGAGGCAGCATCATCACTACCACCCTGATGGATGGTGGCTCTTGGACAGAGCTCCCGGGGCTGACTGCCTGCTGGGAAGGGGCTGTGCTGTCCCTGGCCTTGGCACATCTTCCTCCTGGGTAAGTATTATTTGCTCTTCTCTGTGCCTGGGAAAGGTCACTCAGGGCTGGGCTGAACAACTGGCTGGAAGAGGTAGAAAGGTCTGGGATACTGATGGTCTCATTGTTTTCTTCTTTTTGGAGTTTTTCTGCCTCCTTTGGTGCCAGTCATAATCTGACCCCAAACTGGACCTTCCCTAGGACCCATCCTGTGGGACAACTGCTTTCAGGGGTGATGGGGATATCAAACATAGCCATGGAAAGGTTTTTATGGTGTCAGAACCTGACTATGACTCCTTATGTTAATAAATCTCAATAGAAAATGGTGGAAAAGCAGGACTACACAGATTCCAATGTTCCCCAGAGCCGAACAGTCCTCATGAAACCTGCCAATAGCCAGAAGGGCTCCAGCACACGGGAGACACCTGCGACTCACTGCTCCTTGAACCCCAGAGCATCCCCAAAACCTCACAGGTTGCCTCCCTCCCTCTTTCCACTGCTCCAGGCTTCCCTCTCCTCTGCATCTCCTCCAAACCCACCTGCAGGCGCATGACTGCGGCTGCAGCCCACGCGCTGCTGCCCGGGGCAGGAGCACAGGCTTTGATACGTGGAGCGTGGCCCGCCCGTGCCGTGCTCAGGCCTGTTGCCACGTGGGCTCCCTGGCCAAGGGGCTGGCACGGAGCTTGCAGGGGGAGCACCAGCAGGAGATGGTCGTGCTCTTACTTGTGCGCGCAGCCGAGCGCAGGAGCGGAGCACGAGGCAAAGCTGCAGCCCCTCCAGGGATGTGCCTCGTCCTCCCGCTCTGCTTTGGGGTGGTAAATCATTCAACATGGAGTAAAGTCTGCTCAAACAGAGGAAACATGGCTCCCAGAGACAAACTTCACCTGGGAAGCCGCTGGGAAGCACTTCTGAATTGGCAAGAGTTAAGGGTAGGGGGATGAAGGGGGATTAGACAGTGCTGACACCACTCCCCAGGAACAACATAAAATTTAACATAAAAGTGAGCAGGAAGAGTTCATACATAACCCCCCTCCCCCTGAGGATCTGTCATTGCTGTAGCTCTGAGCCAGAGACCACCGTGGAGGGACACGCACTACACCCACAAGCTGACTCCAAGGAGCACGATGGGGCCAAGTGCCAGCTCTCCTCCTTCTCCATCAATCACCAGGAAGAGGGAGACAGATGTCTCCCCGAGGAGTTTGGAAGGTATCATCGAGGAGCAGGATAAATCAGGTCCCTGCATATACAGCAGGGCAATTATTCACGGATGATCAAATATTGGCTCTAAAAACCCCAGGCATTAAACACCAGCCTGTGCCAGGTCGCGTGTTTACCTTCTGCCTGCACCTCACAGAGCAGGAGCAACAAGGGAGGACCAGCACCAGCCATGCCCCAAACCCACCACTCTTTCCAGCTGCACTCACTGGTGAGGGCAAAGGGATTTACTCTGACACGGCTTTACCACCTTCTCCCTGGGGAATTGAGCAGGAAATGGTTCACCCAGCCTGGCAGGGTAACAGTGCAGCAGGCATGGGTACAGATGCTCTGGGATGTGCTGGCAGCAGGGACGTGGTGTCATAGCACAGGTAGCTGCCCTGAGCCAAAGAAGGAGGGGTAGGTACAAACTGATCTCAGCCACTCTCTGCCTCAAGACTTTCACCTCTGGAAGACCCTGTTTCAGTTTCTGGCTGAGCCTGGCCATCCCCTGACAGGAGCACCAGCAAGGTGGCAGTAGGCAACGCCTGCTGGGATGCCCATATAAGAGCAAACTCGAGCTTCCCATCATAAACTAAACCCTCCTCTTTCATTTACTCATCTGACCTGGCGCTGCTGGGACTGATAATGCTGGTTTCCTTTTAAGCAGAGGCCAGTCACAAATAAAATAAACCAGGCATGCTTTGTGTTTCCACTGCCTTGCCTTTCATCCCTGCTCCTCAAAGCCATGGAAGGGAAGTCCTGAGCAGGGAGCAGGAGCTGTGCCGGGGACAGCAGCGGCTCCAGGCTTGGCCTCAGTTGCACTTGTGTGGGTTCATGGCCCTGTCCAGGAGTGGGATCACCTCTCTCTTTTCACCAGCATGAGGGAAAAGCACTAAGAGGCAGAGACTTCACTTGCAATGGGTCACATTCACGGCACTGTCTGGGACAGAACCAGGCTCCTTTTCTTACCAGCCACAAGAGTAAAAGCAGAATTCCACACCCAGCAGCTACCCAGACAGCTGCTGGGGGAGAGGAGATGCCCTTCCCTTCCCCAGGACCAGTGCCTAACTGGGAGGATAATGGGACATGCTAACAGGAGGCCAAGGAATGGAAAATCTGACAAACACATGGTTCCCAGAAGCGGCTGGCACCAGGGCTGCTCTTGTTAGCAGGGCTGACACTGCAGTGAGGGGCAGGAGGCTCAGCCAGAGCCCAGCAGCGTGTGCCGGGGTGTCAGCTTCCCCCTGTTTCTCTTGCCACCTTAGAGGGTGTGATGTTTTCCTTCGGTGCTCTCTGATGAGCTGCCTTGGGATGCTTGGGCAGAGCAGCTGCCAGAGGGACTGGAGTCTCCTTACAGCAGGGATGAGAGCTGCAGGCTGCAGCACTGATCCCTGTCCCAGAGCAGCAGCAGGTGTTGCATCAGACTCTTCCAAAGTTAGAGGAGAGTTAGAGTTAGAACCATGTGTGAATTTTCTTATCATTTATCTCAGGGGTTTGCCTACACTCTCCAGCCCTCTCCTGGCCAGTTCCATAAAGCACAGCAGAGTGAGATTGCAGAAGTAGAGAGATACCAGAGTCTGTGGTACCAAGGTTTAACTCATAAAGGTTTTATAGTTATTTTCTCTCCTATACTAAGCCTGGAGGAGCACTCGTACCATCCAGCCCTGGAACAGCACCGACATGGTCAGTCCTTGGATGCTGCTTGTGGACAGCAGTGCTGGAGAGAGATCCCAAGCAGAGCAAAAAGGAGCAGGGAGCTATCGCAGAGCTGTAGGTCTGGGGGAAAGGGAATGGGAAAGAGACAGCAAAACAGTGTCCCAAACCCTTCCTGGGGTAACACATTCCTAAGGCAACATGGCTGGAGCACAGGGCTGACTCCTGCTTGCACAGGGGAGTTTTAGGAATTCCCTCAAGAAGCTGAAATGGCTGCAGAGGAGGTATAAATACTGCCAGGCAGCAGGTGAGCAAGTCTGGAGAAGACTTGCATGGAGGTGTGCACTGGGGAAATCGTAGGCCCTGGTTTGGTCTGGTGGGAAAAGGCTCTGGGAGACCTGTCTGGATTTAGGGTGACCCAGACTCACCCTTTGAGAAGGAGCTGAGCCTCCAGGAACCCAACCTGCCCTGCAGTGCCCAAGCCTTCTCCCATCCACTGATATCATTAATAAAATTATTACAAACTTGACACACTTATTTAGCTTGCAGACCCCTACACGCGGACGCCTCCTTTCCTACATGCAGGAGAGAATTCTGCCTGGTTCTGCCTACCAGAATTACGAGTATCTCAAATGCAGCCTTTTCTTCCTGCAGTCCCTTGCAGGCAGCAGAAACGAGCAGGGAGTGATGATTTGGGGAGTGAAAACACAATGTTGGGTTCAGGTCATAAGACGGGGAAAGACGCAGCTGGGCAGGTTGGAGACACCAGTGTCCATCACCCTTCAGCAGCCCGAGGAGCCACAGGTGGGATGTCCCATCCCTGTCCTTCCATCACCGCCTCGGCACCTCCGCCGCGGGCTCACGGCTCCCTTGCGCGTCCCAATGCTGCCATCTGTAGCACAGAGCTCTGCTCCTGCTCCGCAGCACAGGCAGAGCCGGGAGCAGGGCAAGGAGACCCGGGCAGAGCTCAGCTTCGCAAGGTTCGGCGAAGTGAGAGTCCAAATGGGCAAATCCTGGCCTGGGACTCGTCTTTTTCAGCCCCAAGGGAGTCTGTTGGCTTCTGTGTCTGCTGAATTGCATTTTCAATTGGCTGCCAAGGGCACCGGAGCCTGGGATAATAGTTATCATTCTGCTTATCTGCCGGCAATAAAACAAACATTAAATAACGCCAGCACTGTGGCCCATACACAAAGGGGGTTTTAACCACGAAAGCCATGGATTCCTGTAGGACCAGCCAAGGACCATCACAGCCTCCCATGCATACAGGGATGGGGACAGTGCTTAATGTTTTTAAGACATTTACACTGTGGGAAGGAGGGGATGCACAACCATCCCTCCCTTCCTCGGCTCAGCTTCGCAGCAGCACATGCTGACTGCCCGTGTAAAAACACCTCATCACTGAAATTCATTTCAACTCTGCTCATTTCTTGGTGCATTTCCATGTCAGGAAATATTGCACAAAGGCTCGCTCAGCCTGCTCCCAAATCCCGGTATTGTCCCCAGCAGGGAAGGGAAACGCGGAACGGGGGCATGCTGAGCTCAGCACAGCAGCATCCCGAGCCTCGCCGGCCCCAGGGCGCCACAAGGGGGGAAAAGTGGCTGTGACAGAGCTGGCATCAGCTCATTTCAGGCCAGGCTGTGACTCACAAAGAGAGAAAGAAGGAAACAGAGAGCAAAAGCTCTCTGGGTGAAGCTGAGCTCCTGTTGGAGGCACCATTTCTCTTCTGCCACCTCCCTTCTCTCTGGACCTTGAGGTGGATATGACTCCTGGTATCTCCCTCAGCTCTGGGAGTCCTCATCTTTCCTTCTGACACATCTGAGCCCTCTGGATCACTGCCACACGCGGCTCCATCCCGTCAGAGCCTAGCACTGCGGGCAGCAGCGGGGCTGGATTAGCCCCACATGCGTGACCGGGCTGACCCCGCTGGGCTCAGCAGGATTTGCTGCTCCCCATCAGGGCCGTGCCTGGTGGCTCTGACAGGACACCTCAGCCCTCTGGTGATGCCGATCCCTGCTCACGTGGGCTTCTGGTCGGCAGTGCCTATAAAGTCCCCTCTGTCCATGCTCGCCGGCAGGGCTGCAGCACGGGGCCGGAGAGCGATGGCACTGCGGGTAAGCGCTGGGGACAGGATGTGACACTGCCTGGGCTGTGTGGGGGGACAGCATGGGTCTGGGAGCAGATAAAGGAAAGTGGCAGAGAAGGGCAGGACAGATAGAAATCCTGAAAAAAACCAGGGGTGCTACTTACAGTGCTTCTCACCTGTGTCAGTCTGGTCCAGGCTACTGCAAAACTGACCTTCACGGTGCTCAGGAAGGGGAAATAGGACAGATTTTCATTTTGGTTATGCCAGGGCTGGTCTGGGGTAATGCTGCCCTAATGGCAGCAATTCTCACCTGGAGGGTTTTGGCTGAGACGTGTGTGTTACCCTCCCTGCTGGGGCAGCCAGCAGCAAAGAGGGAACGGCTCTTTGCTCTGTGTGTGGAGTGTCTCTTGCTGGGGTTGCTGTAGTGAAAGCTGAACCTGGGTGCTGCCATCACCACTCGCTCTTTTAAAGCAGAACTCAGTCAGCTCCAGGAGATGCCTGTCCTTCACATAGGTGAACACTGCTCAGAGCCTGGCAGTGACCATGTGTGAGGTCCCAAAGCTGCCCTCCCAAAGCAGCCAGGCACAAGGGTGTGAGGTTGGCCATCGCCCACTCCTGCCCAAATGTCTCATCCTCTGCCCAAAAACATGCATATCCCAAAAAAGCATTAGAAATAGGAACTTGTGACAGAGAAAGAAACGAGAATGGAAGTCCTGAGCTACAGGAAGGGAAAACCAGGCATACAGCTGGCAGTGGAGGTGCCAAGGCTGGGGAAATTCTTCCAATGTGAGCAATAAGTTTGCGAGAGGGGATGCTCAGAAATGCAAGATCATTAGAGAGACAAAAAAAAAAAAAAAAAAAAGGGGGGGGAAATGGCAAGAACTTCTTATTAAAATGAGTTATTTAATAAAACTATGAATTATTCAAAAATGAACAATTTCCAGCTTATTTTATGCAAGTTTATACTTGGAGATGGAGAGAGCATGTGGAACAGGGGATCAGGCAGGAACTTGTGGGAAAAATCAGCCATGTAATGCTGGATGAGCTCAGACTGGATGTCACTTTGCACCTGTTCCTCTGCTTCAAAGCATCACAAGGTTTTCTGCTTCAGATTTTGTGTTGCTCAGGTGCAGAGAGAGAAGCAGAATATCTTTGTCCTGACAACAATGAAGGCATTCAAGTTCTTATTTAATTTTTGCTCTCTGATCCTGTTCAGCGCTTTACAAAAAGACCTTGGGGACAGCAAATCCCACCTCATCAACTGGATGTCATAGAGACTTGATTTGTTATCAGTTTAGAGTCCCTGAGATTATTTAGGAGTGAGAAAAAGGCGGGGATAGAGAGTGCGGCTGTGTGGGAAGGGGAGAGAAAGAAGATGACAATGAAAAGGTGAGAAAGAAGCGTAAGGACTGAGTGGGGCAGAGCATCTCTGCCACCTCTCTGTGTCCTCCTCCTTGCCTGCAGTTCGAGGCCCTGCACCCGGAGGGAATCTGTCCTGGATGGAGCATCGTGGTCAAGGGTGAGACCAGTTCCAGCTCAAGCATGTAAGAGCTCGCTCTGCTCACGGCTCCCCAGGCTCACGAGGGCCAGCAGCGTCACTCCACAGCTCTGCATCGCTTTTCTCTCACCCTCTTAGGTTTGAAATCAATTTGCTCTGTGACCCTGGAGACCAAATCGCTCTCCACTTTAACCCTCGCTTCCCCTGCTCCAGAATCGTCTGCAACTCCTTCCTGAACAGCCACTGGGGGCAGGAAGAGGTTAACAACACCTTCCCCTTCAGAGCAAAGGAGCCCTTCCAGGTAACCCTGTGTCAGCCCACAGGTCTCCTCAGGTGTAACAGGAGTAACCCAGCCAATATTGGGGTGCTCCCCATTGCCTTTCCCACCAGCACCATACCCAGCAACATCCCCGCTCTGGCTTTGTCACCTGTTTGTAATTCTGTTGTAACTTGGTGATTTATAACCAACTCTGGCACAGACATGCAGAGCTCCAGCAGTGATCTCTGGATGTTGCATTTGTTTTCATTTTAGGCTTTGCATTACCACCAGAATTTGTTATCATGAAATGAAAATTCGGTTATTCTTTTCTTTTGACCCAAGTGGGAGTGAACAACGTGTGTGTCAGCTCTGGCAGGGTTTGAAGTGGGTGGACAGATCCAGCAGCTCACTGACATGATGGAAGCAAGGTCCAGAAAGGCCACATGAACCTAACCCAGTCTCTCTTTCAGGTTGAAATCTACTCTGACCAGGACTATTTCCATATTTTCATCAATGAGAACAAAGTCCTGCAGTACAAGCATCGGCAGAAGAATCTTTCATCCATCACCAAGCTGCAGATTCTCAATGATATCGACATTTCTTCAGTGGAAATCACGAAAAGAGGTCTTTAACTAGAGACCAGAGCTGGGGCTCTCTTACAGACCATTCCCCTTTAAGCTCCTGATCCAGCCAGGGATTATTTCCTCTCCATTCCACATGCTGCCACCAGCCAGGGAGATAGCTAGGTGTCTCATGGTGGAAGGGACAGTCATTCCCATCACAAGCTACTAAAACATCACCCTGCCACATCAATCACTGTAGCCCAGCCCATCAAAGACCTTCTGCCCCTACACCTTAGGGTGCACAACAAGCTTTGCAGGTCTGATCATCTTTGCTGCACATCAAAACCTGTCTTGAATAGTCTGGACACCTGATGTTACCTTAGAAATTGTGTTTGCCCAAGAGTAGGGTATGAATGAGCACCAGCCCTCAGCTGGCAACGTGGTAAATGTGGATGTTAGGAGTGGAAAGGGACATTTCTCTCCAGGAGCTAGGTAATGACACCAGATTTGCCAATAAAATCAGCCAAGGAAATCCCTGCTGATCAATCACATCATGCTGATCCCTGGGCAGATCAATCACATCATTCATTCCAGGCCAATCCAGGCACCTGGCCATGAGCAAGGGCTGGTGACTGGGCAGGAGGACACGGCTGAGGTTTGTGTGGTTTTGGCATTGGGAATATACTGCATTTTTGCTTTGAGGGCTAATAGAAGGTGAAGGTCCCTTGTAGGATCACTGTATGGCCAGGGATTCCTTTCACCAGCTGGGAGACGTTTGCTCAGCTCCAGTCCTGCCAAGTCCAGGCTGCTCAGGCAGACGCCCAGAGTGATGCAGTGTGTCAGAGAAGGGCAAGAGCTCGAGGAGACACTTAAAAGCACATGGCTCCTCCATCATGCACCAGAAATGCAGCTGGGCTCCAAACAACAGGAACTGAGCAAACCAGGGTCTAGAAACTATGATAAGCTTGGAATGAACAGAGTGTCTGGGGATATGCATGGATAGCCTCTGGCTTTTCTCTGCTTTATTGTTTTCTTTTCTCCCCCTTTTTAGTTGTCTTTCAAAACAATCCACTCGTCCCTTGCACCCTCTTCTCTTTTCCAGCCTCTTCCTTGTAGCATGACGTATCTCTGACTCCTTGACCAGGCCACAGCAGAGTAAAAGCTGTTATTTCTACTTTGTTTTAATTACATGCATCATAAAGAGCATAATGCCACAGTGTTAAATCTGAACAGGAACTTATTCCAAAAATGCAATTACAGCTGCCCCCTAATCACTCCTTTGTTCCTCGGGTATAAGATGGAACACATTCCTGATGGAAAAGGCCAAGATGATCCTGCCTTGCCAGTCCTTTCCACTGAGGAGAAATCACAAAGTAAGAAGTCAGCCCTGATCCATCCTTGCCTTTGGATGAGATCCCTGAAGGTTGCAGCTTTGCTCCAGCCTTTTCTCAGTGCTCAGACTGGCCAACACTTCCTGCAAGTTAGACTTTCAAGGACTTGTGAGGAAGAGGTGGGTGTAGAAAACCACAACACTCGATTCCACAAACCTGACATTTATGAATCTCCTAAGAGGTTTATGGTGTTTTTCCAGCCTATAAATAGTGCTAACAGGAAACCGTCCTGTTCTTGCAGCAAAGGGCTCATCGGGAACACAAAGATGTGCCAAAGGGTGTCTTTTCCCTCCAAAAAGAACAGAAAACATGTTTTGGAAATAGCAGTGGTTTTGATGGCCAGTCAGGAAAGTTGGAGATGGTGAGACTTCCTCCGGCTTGGAATAAATCCATCACCACTAAGAAAGAGTCAACTCAAATTCTGGTTGTCTTGATGCAACCCAAGGCTTCAACAAACTTTGCTCTCATGGCCATGCCTTCAGCAAAACATGCACAAACCCAGACAAAACCAGGCCTGCTGGGATCAGTGTCATCCATCTGATAATGCTGAGCAGCATTTGAAAGAAATTGTCCTTTCTCTTTGTGCTTTTTTGGGGGCTGATAAAGACAGATCATTTTTCATGGAGGAAAAGTGACAAAATGATTTATAAGGGTAATACTTTGTACTTATATGGCCACCAGCTGCATCCATAGCCACTGCTGCAGGGACACCCCACAATTTCATTGTTCCCCAGAAATGAGTGCAAAGGACCACAGACAAATGGGCAAAAGCATTTCAAATACAAATAAATAAAGAGATGCAACAAAAATGAGGCAGAGATTATGCCCTGACTTCTGGACATATCCCCCCCAGCTCCAGCCAGCAGCTGATCTCACTCCATTGCCATCTGCACTAATCTCTCCTTACACATCCCCAGCTCTGCTGCTGCCTTCAGGGTATTATCTTCTGCCTCCTCCAGCCAAAACATGGCCAAGGGTGAAGGGGGCTACAGACCAAGAGAGGTCTGGGAATCTACAGAGCACTGCTGGAAGCAAAACTTCAGGGCTGGCTGTTTATAGCTGTTTTGAACGGTTTTATGGGGAATGATATGCCCTCCAAGTCTGTGACCCTCATCTGTCCCTTGAGGAAAAACTCCAGAAAATAATTACAATTGCAGCTCCCTGCAATTACAATGGTCAATTAAACTCTCTGGATCAGGGCTGGCATGCCAGACCTGCAGAGAGGCATCATGTGCTGGTATTGAGGGGGTCAAAGGGAGCACATTAATCCTTCTTCCAAATTTCAATCAGTCTTCCTATTCATGACGTGGGGGTTGAAACTGGGGGGAGAACTGATAGTTTCGAGCTCCTGCCCAGGGGTATTTTTGAAGAGTGGAGGCCTTTTGAAGGGGAAGGGGCTGCAGCAGCTGGGGCAGCTCTGGAGGATTCCACCAGAATTTCACTGCCCAACCTCAAGGTAAAGTTCAGTATTTTTGCTGCAGCCAAGTGCTGCACAGGAGCCAGCTGGAACGTTCCAGAGAGAAGATTGCAGCAGGGTGGGATAGGGACTGTCCTAGTCAGGATCTGCAGATAAAGCAGCAGTTGCTGCTTGTGAGGCTTACACAAACCAGGAAGGGATACCTGAGAGAGATGTCTCTCAGGAGGCAAAGCTGACAGAAGTGATGACCTCCAATTTAGGCTGCACCTTTCCCACCAGTTCTCCATGTTTGGACTGGATCTGCAGAGCTCAGAAACGCTCTGGTTCATCCCCAGATCAACAAGGGGAAAGTCAGGTCCATAATCCTTCGTGCTTGAGCTGTGCCAGACCTCCCAGGGCCAAGGTCCCCTCTGGCAGTTTCACGGATCTCCCGCGGAGCATCTGCTGATGCTTGATCAGAGCTGCTCCTCGGTGTCACTGACAGCACTGGCTATCACCACACACCCCAGCAGCGAACTCCAGCAATCTCCTCACAGGCTGGTGAGCAAACAGCTCCCACGTCAGCCACTGTCACGTCTCACCAGCACAGCAGCAGCCTGGGGACCTGGGACTGACTGACTGACTGACTGACACCGGCCATGCCAGCCTCAGCAGGTAATCCAGAATATCAGCCTGGGTCCTGCCTGGAGGCAGGAAAGGTGGGGGGAAAAGGGCAAGGACTTGTTGCCAATGCAGTTAAAAAAACTTTTAGAATAGTTCTAAGAAAGAAGAATGTCACACATGTTGCCTCTGCCCCATACTCTTTGTCTCCATACCTTTTTTTTTCAACATGACCACCCTTGTACAAAAAAACCTCAAACCTACCAAATTTTGTGCTGGAGGTTTAGCTACTTCCTCAGTGCTAGAAGGTAGCTCTGGTGAAGAAAGGCAGAAAGAGGGCAGTTTTTAGCCATTTAAATAAAAATTCTCTTTCTCCTCCCATTTCATACCCCCCTTAGCATCTCCTAATGGACAATAGCTGGACTGAAGCAGCTGTGTTGTGGCACAGCTCAGTGACCCTGGCCCCTTGTCTATAGCATCTCTGATTTCCACCACTCCCCAAGGGCTGTTTCCCCAGCACAGAAATACCTGCTAGAAGTGCAGACCTTACCATGTCTGAGTCCTTATCTAAGAGGCTGCTTATTCAACCCCTGGGGGCTGTGAAACTCCTTAAATACTCAGGAGTCAGGTGTTTGCTGGCAGGACTAAGGGATGCAGAGGGCAAATGTACAGCTTTTTTTCTAAAGAGTATGAGGAAAATTGAGGAAAGAAGTAGTAACTCTCAGTTCTGATTGGGAAGAGGCATTTCTGAGGCCCCAGGCAGTCTCAGAATGCAGCTAGAAAAGAGTCTCTGCTAGAAAGCAGAGGGATGTTTCTTTCATTGCAATTAAAGAGGGGTTTGTAAAGCCATTTTAACACACAGCATCTCCATCCAGAGCCAGCTCAGTCAGAAAAGCACACCTCCCAGGTCTGAATTTGTATGCATGGTGGCAAGTAGCAGCTCCAGTCATGAAAGGCTGGAGAAGGATTATTTTCTGAAAGAAAGGCTCTGCTCTAGAGGTTGAAGAATTGGAAGTTGATGGTATCACTTTATTTGGCAGCTGAGTTATTGTGCATCACTGCTGCCTGAGGAAAGGTGACAGAAATTAGCCTGTGCCCAGATTTGCTGGCCCTCCAGTCCCACAGTCTGTCCAAGACCCTCTTGCCAAAGCTAGATGCAATTTATCATGTTATTCCTTCAAGCTATATGGACACCACTAGCCAAATCCCTGGTTTTAGCGGAGCACAGGACAACAGCCTATGGAGATCTGGATGCTTTCTCTGCTCCATCACATTATTGTGAGACATTTGAGGTCTTAAAAAGCACTTACAAAGATTCAACTATAAAAAGAGCTATCATAACACCCTTGTGCAGGTGAGGGAACCAAGGCATTTGCAGGAAATGAGAGCAGAAAATGAAGGAGGGAACCAGGTGCTTTTGTCTCCAGGCTGGTGCTCTCACCCTGCTGCTCTTGGCCTGGAGCCTATGGGTAGGTCGGGTGGGATGTCCATGATCTGTCAGGTGTTGCCCCAAGCCTTAATGAGCCACCAGGCCCCATGCTGGACCCCTCCAGGTCACACTGCTGAGCCAGCCCCTTGTCTCCAGTGGGGGCCAGGGCTGCTGAGCAGCTCACCAGCCCAAGGAGTTTCCATCCACCTGTACACAGAAGCCAACACTGTGCTCTCCCGTACTAATCAGCATTCTTCTAGCTTGTTTCATGCTCCAGCCCACACAACGATCAAAGAACCACCACCAACCCTTCATTTTCCTCCGCTTCCTTGATACATCCCTTTTCCAAAGACTTAGCAACTGCTGTGTGATCTATGGCTTGAAAACCTTGCTGGTTTCAAAAATTGGGAGTAAAACTGAGATGCAGCTATTTCACCTCATAACCTCCTCCGCCTTTGCGCCGAGCTGCAGCTATTGTCAGCTTTCATTTCCTGAAGTTACTCTGTGCTGCCAACACACACTGGAACCAGAAAGACAGACACAGTCAGTGGTGATGAGAGGGCAGTGATTGTACTTCCAGTAAATTGCCTGAGCCTTTCCACATGAGTCACTGCACAGAGAGAGGTGAGGCATTGGGGAGAAAAAAGTTTGCAAGTGATCCTGACAAGAGTTTAACAGCCCCTCAAAGCCTCTGCCTGCCTGGTTTTCTTTGGTTGTGGGAATTCCTCCTAAAAGGCTGCTGAAAATAAATAACAACTCACAGATTATCTTATGCTGTCAAGACATTGGAGAGCATTCAGAACTAGAATCACATCTCTCCCTGCTTCCCAGCTGATCCTCTCTTGAATTCAGAGAGCACAAATCCTAAGAATTTCCTGACTGCAAGTATAAAATACAGGAAAACTGATTTTTAAACACATAGCATTTTACTGATATCTAAGCCCTTGTTGCAAACGTGCTCAAGTTCTAATTCTTGTTGCAACCCGATCCCTGAGGTATCTGCTTTGTGACAGCTACTGGCAAAGTATCACCTAGGCTAAGTAATATTGCTCAGAAAGACAAACTCCCTCCTATTGTATTCTCTAAAATCTTTATCTCCTCTCTGACACTAGCAGATCTGGGCCCTGACAGTGTTTTTTTCTGCAGAGCCTTTCCTTCCTGCCTCCCCGCATTTCCCCTCTGCAAGCCTCTGCAGCTGGGAAAAGGCAAAACAGTGGCAAATTTAAAGCCTTTGTCAGACTTCCCCCAGATGGCAATCAGCTGATGTAACCCAGGAAGATTTGTCATCTAAAAAGCCCTTTATTAGCCTATTGCACCTGGGTATAGAGCACCAAGGAAGAGGTATTGATATTCAAATGTGGAGCATGCAGGTAGAAGGACGGAGGGAGGATTGAAGGGCTGCTGCTCATATTGCTGTTTCAGCTGGCAGCACCACTCCTTGGTAGCATCAGTGGCAAACTACTTGGAGTCATAACAGGATGAAATAGAGCCCCACAAACCTGCTCTGACCAATGGATTTCCTCAGTCACCAAATCTTCTTGATTTGGGCTTTGCTTTCAGTCTGGTTCTAATTATCTCTCCCCAGGGCTTGTGGTGCCTGTACTGAGCAAGAGAGTGAGAGAACCACACAAAACGTGGGCACAGAGGAAATCCCATTATTGCTTTGAATGATCCTAGATCACAGCTCCAGGGAGAGAAGGGCTGAATAAATGCAGGCCATGTTAAAGGATTGCTTTGCATGTCAGCTGCCTCCTCTACCAAGTCCTGGCTCTCTTAACTTCTCAAAGGCTTGACTTGATGCTCATTTTCACTTCAAAACCTTCTCTATAAATTTGTGCAGTGATTTAGGGAGCTACAGCACTGATTTCTCCTTAAAATACTCACTTTTTAGTCATTGCACATCCATTTAGGATCCTCCATTCAATGACAGAGGGTGAAGTTCACTTAACGTGGCCCTGGGATTAAACTGGGGCTTTGCAGGAGCAGGTTTAGCCTTGCATTTTCAGCCTGCTACTTGCCTGAACTTCTGCACAAACCACGAGCAAAGACATCTGAAAGACTGATTTTTCAATCACTCCAATGCCAAAATGGTTTCATTGTTCTGGAGCCGGTGAACATTGTATTAGACTAATTCTTCAGTGCAAAATTATCTTTTTCTTTCAACCACTACATTTCCGGAGCACTCAATCTAAAAGGCGTCCAATAAAAAGGACAGAAGATATGGAGTTTGGCACATATCCGTTTATGAAAAGAGACCAGTGAATATTCTCAGATGTAAAAATGCACACATTCTCCATTTTAAATCCTCCAAAGGAAACTGGAGAGAGTTTAAATGTTTCATTATTTGATTGAGGGAAGACTAGTGGGAGAACAAAGATTTTCACTCTCATGGAAGCAATTACAAACAACAAACATCAATTCCCAGATGTTTTTTATTTGTTTCGCTGTTCTATTTTCAAAGAATCTGAAGTGCACTCGGCATCTCCTTTGTATTGCCTTTGATTGTGAGCAGCGTTGGCCTCTTATCTCCTCCTGGATTCACAGCAGCATCAAAGCGCTGACATCTGTGAGTGTCACACGGGAGCTATGATGAGGACCTGGATCATGGGGCCAAAAACAGCTCATGTTCCCCCCAAAACTGAGATTCCGGGGCAGTGCTGGCTCAGGGATGGAGCAGTCACCAGCAGAGGGAGCGGCAAAGCCAGCTCAGAGATCCCTGCGCCGATGGCACAGAGGATTTGGGGAGTTTTGTTGTCGGGTTAGAGATTTATATGAAAATGTCCCAGAGAAGGGTAGATTTTATTTTTTTTTTTTTTAATCCAATGTGAGTAAACACACGGTGATGTTGTTACTCTCTTGATGGCAAGAGGGGCAGGATTCAGTATTACTTGTGGTTATCTCAGCATTAGAAATGCTCACTCGGGCTGCAGGGACAACAGGTCCTGGGAGGGGGAAGGAGTGTGCACAGCACTGGGGCAGATCTAAGGACTGAGGGGTTCTCCCTTACTCCAAGGTTCTCCTGTGTAGAAGGGCAGTGGAAGGTGAGTTTTATCCAGTGCCTTCCAAGGGCAGCCTAAACAGCACCTCCCAACAAAACCAAGTGGGAANGGGGCAGGATTCAGTATTACTTGTGGTTATCTCAGCATTAGAAATGCTCACTCGGGCTGCAGGGACAACAGGTCCTGGGAGGGGGAAGGAGTGTGCACAGCAACGGGGCAGATCTAAGGGCTGGGGGGTTCTCCCTTACCCCGAGGTTCTCCTGTGTCCATGACATCAGTCAAAATGTGTTAGAGGCAGAAGGGCAATGGAAGGTGAGTTTTATCCAGTGCCTTCCAAGGGCAGCCTAAACAGCACCTCCCAACAAAACCAAGTGGGAAGCAACTTCACCAGTGCCAGTGCTCACCACTAACACCCTGGAATGTGCTCCTAGCTCACCCAGCATAAGCAGCACCATTAGCAGTCTGTCCTGGTAGCACCAATCCAGCTTGTTTGACTGAGACAAGCCCTAATTTTGTTTGATCCCTGTGAAGTGGACAAACCCCATCCCACCTACCTCCTGGGAAAGCACAGGAGAGAGCAGCTATATCCTCACAACAGGCCTTTACCTCAAACTGTGCCTGCTGAGACACCTGAGACATGTCGGGATGTGCACTGGGAGAAAGCCAAGAGAGCCAAGAGTCCTTTGGTGGGATGCCAGCCATCACACAGAGGTCAGGGATGCAGATGCATTGGAGACTACGCAGGGCTGTGTATTCCCCAAATCCTGGTAGGGAGCCTGCGTACCAGGGAGAAAAGTTTGAGTAGGGAAAGCACATGAGTAGCTCTAAGTAGATGCACAACCAGAGGATTTGCTCTAGCTTCACACTCTCAAGGTCCAGCACAAGCTGGAAAACTCTCAGGGTTTCCTGAATTTGCACCCATTGTCGGGACAGGCAGAGCATCACTGCGGCTCTGTGTGACAGCCAGCTCCTGCTGCAGTGGGAGCAGGGAGGTTGTGCTGAGGCAGCGAGGCTAAATTTACCCTGGCCCGGGACTCTGACGCTCAGTGGGCAGGGCAGGTTTGGGCACATGTAGCTGGCATGGGAAATGTGAGGTTTTTTTGAGATTCTGGCAAAGCCCCAAAGTGGCTGACTCACTCCTCTCAGGTCAGTTGTTCACAGCTGTAACTCCAGTGAGACCAGTGGGTTATTTCTGATGTGCTTTGCTGTATGATCACAGCCCAGCCCTTTGCCCTTGCTGCTGAAGGATGGCTCTTTCCTCCAGTGGGCTTTATTTAGCTTCCACTTCAGAGCTGTTCTGTACGAGGCAAACCAATGTGAAAAGGGTATGGCATTTCTTTTAGCTGGAGATTCCCCATCTTGAGTTATCTGGTGGCTTTGAACTTGTTAGAATCTATGAACTCGTTGTAATCAATGCCCTGTCCTCTCTGTCAGCTGTACACAGTGTATGGAGTCATCATTTGTTGCTGGAGATGACTTGGCGCTTCTAAGTTGTGTCAATGGATGCAAAAGCAGATTCATTCTAATTATATCGAACCATTGATTAACTTAGTAATTTACTCTTGGAGTCGTAAAGGTTCCTCAGCAGTAAATCATGTGAGCTACAAATAAAGTGCACCGAGCAGAAAAAAGAAGTTAAATGTATTTATTAGCTTGAACATTTGGGAGGCAACACCTGAACAAAACAACCCCTGGCACATTTCTGCATTCTCTTCTCTTGTATGCCGTTAATACCCTACTAAAAATGTTGACTTAAACACCTCCATCCTTTGTTTTCTGTGTGTAATGGCAGGTCTGCCATAGGGAGGCTGGCAGAGGCTGACAAGGGCTCGGGTGCATGGAGATTTCCAATTGCCAGCTCCGAAGCTGGTCTCTGCAGTTGCCTCATTCCAACAGCTCTATTTGCTCATGGAACAGCTGTGAAGCCACAGCAGATTTTGGGTATCCATGAGAGTATCTGTGCATTTCACTGCATGGGATAATGTGTACCTTGTGCTCTGGGCAACACTCTGCAATTAGTTTGTGGAAGTTGTTTGTCTCTGAAGACCTATAAATACACATACACAAAACCATAGGAAATTGAGCAGTTGCAGGCTTAAAGCAAATGCATTCCCACGCAGGAGAGGTTTGCAGGCTGGTCATGTTCGCCTGCCACCCCCCCCCACCCCGCCACAGTGTAGCTCCACCACTGATCTTCCTTTCCCTTCACGTAAGGCTGACCAAAAATATTTACTTTATTCTTGAACATGCATAGAATAAAAAGGATGGGGAACTTCCCAGTGAAATCAAGGGCATGCACCATTCAGCGGCAAACAACATCCACTGGGCTGTATTTTGTACTCTGCTCTCCCTCGGAGAAGGCAAAGAAAGAGAATAAAAACTAGACAACTCAGGCAGAGGTATCAATTCCTCTCATCAAACATTTCCCCCTGTGATTCACTGGCATCCTCTGAGCACCTGCAGTCAAAAGTTCCATTCTACAAACCAACCTTGCTCTCCAACCGAGCCCTTCAACTTTTCAAGCGACTTTTTCCATTAAAATTCCTTTTCCCCATCCCTTCAGTTTAACAGAAAACACCAGAAGTTGGGTTTCTTTGTGCAGCGCTCCTCGTTCGGGTGAGTTCCCATCACACCTGCCGTGGTGTTAACCCTTGGTGTGCTGGAATCCGCCAGAAACTCGGGACGGTGGGGGACGTCAGAGTAGAAGTGAAGAGCCTAGACCCCTCCCCGCTCTGCTACAGATGAGCCCAGAGACCCCCCGAGAGGAGGAGGAGGAGGCGACCATCAGGAATAGTGCACTATTGTACCAGCCCCGCCCGGTTCGTGCCCGGTCCGTGCCTGGTCCATGCCCGGTCCCTACCCGTCCCGGGCGGAGCTGTCCCTTCAGCACCACGGCCGGGCCGGGCTCTCGGCGCCAGGCGGGAGGGGAGCCTGGCACGGCTCGGCTCGGCTCGGCTCAGTTTACCCCGGCCCGGCCCAGGCAAGAGCTCGGCTCGGCTCATCCCAGCTTAGCCTATCCCGGGCCAGGCCCGGGGTGACCCCAGCCCGCGGGGAGAGCGGTGTTTGAGTGTTCTCGGGGTGCGAAGGGACTGCGGGGGTCGAGCGGCACCAGCGTGTGCGGGGAGGGGCGCACGGGAAAGGACTAGGGGTGCAGAGGTGCGGGAGCGGGTGCGGGGATGGACGTGAGGAGGGAGTGGGGCCATGGATGCTCAGGGCACCTGCAGGAAGGTGAGCGCAGCCCTGTGTGTGCGAGGGGAGCGTGCACAGAGTGTGCGGATCTACAGACGTGCGTGTGCCCTGAGGGGTGAGC
>VZRF01003303.1:975437-993541 GCA_013396875.1 Vireo altiloquus
TGTGGGGCTGTGTGCGGGGCTCAGTACGGTGCTGTGTGCAGGGCTCAGTACGGTGCTGTGTGCAGGGCTCAGTACGGTGCCGTGTGCGGGGCTCAGTGCGGTGCCGTGTGCGGGGGTGTGCGCGGTGCTGTGTGCGGGGCTCAGTGCGGTGCCGTGTGCGGGGGTGTGCGCGGGGTTCTGTGCGGGGTGTGCAGCGTGTGCGCGCCGCGGGGAGTGCGCCCGGCTGGCGGTGCGGTGGGTGCGTGGGTGCGAGCACGCGCGTGTGGCAGCGGGTCGGGCGCTGCCGCCGCACACACGCACGGACACACGGACAAGGGGACACACGGACACACGGACACGCACACTCACGCATCCACGGCCGAGCTGCCGGCGGGAGGAGCCCGGTCGGCGCTGCCCGCCCTCCGCCCGGTGAGTGCCGCTGCGCCGCGGGACCGCGGGAGAGACGGGGACCCGGGGGAACAGTGGGTCTGGGGGCAGCCCGGGGCAGGGGTCCGGCAGCGCGGCCGCGGGACACGCAACTTTCCGGGGAAGGAGGGAGTGAGAGACCGAGGGAGCGGGGGGAGTGGCGGCGGACTGAGGCCGGGGCTGCTCTTCGGGCTGCGGGGGGACCGCGGCTCCTTCCCTGTCCTCCCACCGGAGGAGCCGTCTCTCTGCCGCCGGGAAGGGGCTCCCGCCGGCCCCGCCGCCGCTGCCGGACCGGTGCCGGTGCCCATGCCGCTGCCGGTGCCCGTGCCGGTGCCGCGCTGCCCAGCCCGGCCGCCCCGCGGTACGGCCGCTTCTCAACTAAGTTGCAGACAAGCCGCTGCTAGTCCGGCAGCTCCCCGTGAAGGACAATTGCTGCCCGAGCCCCCACTGACCCCTTCTCTCCACACCCTCTCTTGCAGGCAGGGCTGATCCCAGCTCGCCATGTCCAAAGCACTGGAAGCAGCGCAGCAGGCTCTGCCCCGTTAGCCCAAGTTGCCCGGGGGCGGAACTCGGCCATGGATTCCTCCCTCCCAGAACCCGGGGCCCTCCCTGACCCTCTGCAGCTCTGGCAGGAGGAGAACCAGACCCAAGGTGGGCTCTGGAATGGCAGCCAGGAACTGGGCTGGGAAGAGCTGGAGAAGATGCTCTTCCTCTTTGCGAAGGAGCCTGTCACCATCAGCCTCACAGTGATGTACTTGGTGTCCTTTGTTGTGGGCTTCGTGGGCAACATCATGTCCATCAGGGTGCTGACCCGCAAGCGCCGGAGTCGAGTGTCCAGCCTGAGTGCCACCCGCAGCCTCCTCATCAACCTGGCGGTGTGTGACCTCATGGTGGTGTGCATCTGCATGCCCATCACCGTGGGCAACCTCATCTACAAAGCCTGGGTGTACGGGGACTTCCTCTGCCGGGCAGTGCCCTTCATCCAGGCTGTTTCTGTCTCTGCCAGCGTCCTCAGCCTGACCGTCATCAGCGTGAATCGGTACTACAGCGTGCACAACCCCCTCAATGCCCGGTCTTTCTTCACCCAGAAGAGGATCCTCAGCACCATCCTGATGGTGTGGTTGTTGTCCTCGGGGATATGCATGCCCCTCATCTTCATGAACAAACGGGATGAGATCGGGGTGGTGGAGGGCTTGCCCCTGGTGTTTTCCATCTGCAGGGAGATTTGGCCTCAGGAGAGGCTCAAGCAAGCCTACAACTTCCTGCTCTTCTGCGCCCTGTACTGCCTGCCTGTCCTGTTCAACATGGTCATCTGCTTCCTCACGGTGCGCCGGCTGTGGAGCCGCAGCAGCCAGCTGAAGGAGAGCTCTGCCCTGAACCGATCCCTGCCGGCCTCCAGGCTGAAGATCCGCAGGAAGGTGGCACAGATGGTGGTGGCCCTGGTCCTGCTGTTCGCCATCTCTTGGCTGCCCGTCTACCTCATGGACATCTGGATTGATTTCAACATCCCCAAATCTTTGCAGGATGTGACTCCTCCTCCTTGGATCCTGCAGCTCAGACCTTTCGCCCAGTGGCTTGGCCTCACCAATTCCAGCCTCAACCCTATATGCTATTGCTTTGTTGGGAACCTCTACAGATCGGCCAAGGAAATGAAGAGCAAATACCACCAAAGGATGGTCTCTCTCTTTAACTTCTCTCTGTCTGAAGGGGCAACTCATTCCTCAGTCCCAGAGCTGCTCTCTTACCAGAGTTCAGTGGACCCTGCAAGGAAAGGACCCTCCACCACCCCCTCCATGGGCAGGAGATGTCAGGGAAGTCATGGCCATAAAAACAAGTGTGGACACTTGAACTCCTGCCAGCATCCAGCTCTGAACACTGTCTCTAGTGAAAACACTTCCTTGTAATTCTGATTAGAATGTGCCACTCATACCCTCATCTGCATTTAAGGACTCTAGAGATCTTTCTGAACCTGGGATTTTAATGATAGAAAAGAGCTTTCTTTTAATAACTCTTGATACCAATTCAAAAATGCTGTCACAGGGAAAAAACAGGTAATGAGATAAAAAGGTGATGTATTTCAACTCAGATGAAATTTTAAGACAAATTATTTTTACTGGGGACAACTGGATGTGCAGCCCGTTGCCCAGTCAACAGTCACATAATTAGTCAGATCAAGTTCCCAACGAGTGAGCTCTCCCTGCAGCTCCATCCCTGGATGCAGAAATGCTGTTTGGATACAGCAACAATTTGACTGCTTGCTGCTGCTCACACTTGCTGATGAAAAGCAGCGATAAGAGGCACTCTCTGCTCCAAATCCATCAGTTGTAGTTGCAAGCAGTGAAGAAAAGCTGGAAACAGCATCATAAAAAGTAATAGTAAATGGAGAATTTCACACATTTTACCACTTGAGATTTCATTGTCTGCTCGTACTGTTTCACTCCTCCATGAAAATAAATTCTCCTTTTGTGAAGAAGTACTAAAGCAACCATCAACATTCCACATCTGGGAATTCAGAAGGGATGATGTGGCCTCAGAGGTGATTTAGGAAATGCAACAGGAAAATATTTTTTGGGCATCAGCTCTCTTTCTTACAGCAGTGTTCCTGTGTACGGAGTGGAAAGAACTGGACATTTATTAACATGATTTGCACTTGAAAAACCAGCCTTGTTCAGCTGTGTCTGTACCAAACAAAGTCAATGGCATGTGAAAATAAAAATAGAAAGTGGTTTATAGCTAATAAAATCAGAAACAACTAATGCAATGCTATTTGTCTGGGAAGGAGCGAATCAAAGTGCTTGCTTTTCCTGAACATCACAAGTAGGTTAAAACCTATTTCGTCCATCTTCTCCTTTAAAGGAGACTTTGATAAATAAATTGAATACTTTTATTATGTTAACATTGAAAGACAAGTAAAGCTTGAGCATTCTGCTGTTCTGAGCACTGGATCTGTATGCATAAAGGAGACCTTTCTCCCCAAGATCTAAGAGGAACCACATCAGACCAGGCAACAGGTTGGAGGGAAAAAATGTACATCAAAGATCCAAAAGGCTGGAATGATACCAGGGATGAGCCCCTTCCCTGCCCGATGCCAGGAGTGAGGGGATGTGCACCATCTCCTGGTACCAGAAGAGTCCATGCCCAGCTACTTGTGCCCCAGCACCTGGTACAGCCAGCCTGCCCTCTTAGCAACGTCCAGACTGAACACAGCAGTGTTCCTGCGAGAGGGTTTTGAATTTAAAGGAACTCAGGCTTCTGATGACAGGGGTTTTTATTATTATTATTATTATTACTGAACAAGGGAAGGATGTTTAAGAAAATCCAAGTTTCACATAGAATCCTGCTGCCTTCCAAGGGGCCTTTTGTTGGCAAAAAAATAGAGACGAGAAAATAGCCGTTCAACCTCACCCTCGTAATGATCGCTCAATAGCATTTAATGTTAACAATGATCTGCCTGGAAAGTGAAAGATTCCTCCTTACCAGGCAGTGCCATCCACAATTTGTATTCTCTTTATATGAACGAACAAGACGTACAACTACCCAGATTTACAGCTTTTATGTGTGCTAGAGATGAGAACATCTGCATTTTTGCAGGTGATATAGGAGTGTACCTACTGCCTGATCTTTTAGTAGCTGTGGAGAAAAGCCTGTAGAGATTTTATTTTCTCTTTCAAGGCATATTTTTAGGGCTGGCAAAATGTGGCAGACTGAGGAGCATCAAAAGCTTGCTCTGAATGCCCACTGATCCCATGTCTGTGAAAAGATGCTCTCCATCTCCAGACGAAATGTAACACGATATTGTAACCCCTATGTTGCCCTGACCAGTGTATTTAATCCTGTCCTGAATAAACTGCAATGAAAAGACCATGGAGAAGCCAGACCAGCTCCATTTCTTGTGGTGTCCTGACTCTGTAAAAGGACAGGATCAAATGATGCTGTCAAAGATGCAAGCTATCCATATTTTAAAATACCCCAGAGGAGAATTTTTTTTCCCTAAATTCATGAGTTGGTCCCTGGGTCCTTCCTGAAAGTCTCTGTACCCTCCACGGAGGCAGAAACACCAGGGACTGTGTTTTCCTGAGCCTTCCTCTCCCAGTGCAGGTGCCCATGCCTTCCTCCAGCCCCACAGCACTCCTGACCACTGAGATTCACTGTGCCAAAAGTCACTCCCACTGGGTAAGGTTACGTCCTCTTCACACTTCTAAATGTATTTTCCAGTTTCCTTCAGTGTCCCTGTTTTCCTATAATAAAGTTGAATTGCTCACTTAACTCCTCTTTGTGTCCTTGGTTGCTTCCTCTCTATTCCCCTGCACTTCAACCACTTCTCCACCATCTCTACAGCAAAATCCCCTCCTGTTTCTCCCTGTTATCACTCTCTGCCTGTGAATTCCCCTCGCTCTAATGACCCATTCATGTCTTAACTCCCCTGATGAAAAATCCCTTCCTGCCCTGCTGATCTGAATGGCTCCTTTTGTGCTGCAGACACCTGTTTGCTGTGCAGAACGCTGATTTATTTTGCAGGGCTTTACCCAGTGGCTGCCAGGTAGTAATGGATTTCGGTCACTCTCACCCAAGGGTAAATGAGGAGCAGTGACGTCAATGTGGAAGCCACACAGCATCCTGTGAGCTGCCCGGGCTCTGGCAGTGATTTTATTAACCTGAACAGGTCTGTGGAACGCAGCAGTGCCTGGCTGACTCATTCTGGATCCCAGAGAGGTGAAACCTCAGCATTCGGGAAGGTGGCTTCTTCTCTCTTCTATCTGATAAAATATCTCTTTATATTTAGGGCTGATGAGACATCTGAGTGTCCTTCAGGCCCCACAAGGTCCTTGTTTCAGATGGCAGGTGCTTTGATAGGCATTCAAGGCACTCCTGGTCCTTCGAGGAATTGGGAGCAGACACTGCTCTGGCTGGTGAGCACATGGTTTCTTCCTAGGAACTCAAGCTGAATATCTCGCCCTCTGTGTGTGGTTGAGGAAATGTTTTTCTCTCTAAATGTACCCAGACAGACTGGAAATGTGAATTTTAGGTGTCTCAAGGACAATGTTTTAGCACAGCAATGCTGCTAATGCATCTCAGTCCCACTCTTCCCCCCATGGGTCTTTCTTCTCTGCTTTGCTGTTTAAATCAATACAGGCATTTTACCACATTACCGAAATAGGATGTATAAAAGAGCTTTGCTTAGAATCACTGAGTCATTTAGGTTGGAAAAGCCCTCTAAGATCATCAAGTCCAACCATTAACCCAGCACTGCCAAGCCCCCACCAAACCATATTACCAAGTGCCACATCTTTTAAATCCCTCCAAGGATGGGGACTCCACCACTGCCCTGGGCAGCCTGCTCCAGTGCTTGAATCCATTTGCTGTGGTAAGGACTTGCAGGCAGCTGCTGCTCAGTAACTCTCTCAGGCATACTCCATGATCTGTTCTCGTACTGTCAGTGCTGCCTCAAAGATGCGACAGGTTTATTTTCTGTGAACCACGGGGGAGATGGAAAAGAGACAATCTTTCGTACCGGGTATCATCGAGGTACGTACAGTCACGACTGGTACGTAGCCCTCGTATGGAGATTGATGAATCACTGCTCCTTATGATGAAATACTCAGGGGAAGCCAGCGAAAGGATTACACAGGATGTGTAACAGCAAGCAGCCCCTCTTCTCACACCGTGGGCTCACAGGCAGAGGAGGTGGTGAGGACTAAAATTAATAAAACGTCCAGAAGGAGACCAGACTGTTCACAGCAGAAAAAGCCATCAGCAGCTATTTAAAACCATGATGAAACTTCTGACCTAGAGAACATTGGATATATAACCTGTAATTTCCACTCTTGCTCCTTTCCAGGATGTGCTACCAGCCATCCTTGTGAGCTGGCTGCTGGACTGAGCATTGTTTGAGCTATTCAGTACCATTGTTTTTACATCCCTATGATAAAACCCTCCACGTTAAAGAGCAAGGCAAGAACAGAGGGTGATTTCAGACCTGGAATGATTTTATCAATGGTCAAACTTTGCAAGATGCAGTCACCTGGAGGCAGGGCACGTTAATGCTGACAGTGCAGGCTGAGAAATGCTCACTCAGGCACTTCCAGAGCCAGGGCTGAGGAGCCCCAGGGGATGGTGCATGGTGCCCACTCCAGTGCAACATAACAGAATCAACAGATCCATCCTTCTTCTAATATTCATCAGCCCTCTCAAGGGGTCAGCACTTTCACTGCAACATCCCAGAAAGAAGAATGCCCTCCAAAGGGAAACTCCTGCCTGCTGGTATTTTACGCATTATTCTTACAGATGCTGGCATTCAGAAAAGGATGGAAGCTGGCTGGCAAGTCATCCACAGCACCAGCAGTCCCAGCATGATTCCTCCTGCAGTCCCTCCAGCACAGCACATCCCACACACAACACCACCTGAGCTCTTCTGACGTGAAGTATCTGAAAGAACAGGGAGACTGCAGGACTTGCCTGGGTTTCCAGGGTGTTGTGATGCCCTCATAAAGAATCAGAGAAGTATCAGCGTGAATCTTCTAGGAAAAACCAACGCAGTTTACATTTGTGATTATATTTGTCATGAAAATAAATCACTGGCAGCCCCTAGAAGGGCAAATAAAGGAGCAGCTATGAGCAGGTACAACCAAAGAGATTGGTGGAGTCCTCAGGGAAAGTCAGCCTCCAGGAAAATACTGCTTGCCTGGCACATATAGGGATCATATATGACTTCCCCAAAATTTCTGGGGATGAATGGCTACTGGTTAGGTCAGCACAGGGACACAGGAACTGCGGTAGTTGCTTTCCCTGCCTGCTAACATCTTTAGGCAAAGCCCTCAGACTCAGAACTGGCACAACACAGCTGAAAAGTCAATGCAGTCTCATGTGCCTGCCACCTCCAGGCTCCTCTGCCAGACCCTGAAGGAAGCTCCTGGCTGCCCTGATCTGGGGATTTTTTCCTCCTTCGCTTGAAACAACCAGGAAATATTTTAAAATATTTCAGCAAAAAAGATAGATGCAGCACTTGCAGAGAACATTTTTCCAAGTGAGGAATCTGCACCAGAGTGTTCCTGTTTGGTGTCTCTTGCCGATTGCAAGACACCCCCAGAAGAAATCAATGCCCAGAGTGCACTGGTGAGGACCTGACTCAGAACTGCCAGAGCAGGGGGCACTGATTACCTTGTGATTATCCTCACCCCATGGAGAGAAGGGGAAGTCTCATGGAGCTGCAATGTGACCTTTGATTTTAAATGTTTTCTATGCTCAGCCTTTTCCTTCTTAACTCATTGCACTCTGAGACAACTGGTTTATGTTGCATTCTGTGGGGTGTGTCAATTATCCAAGGATAATTTATTTTAAAAAATACGCGTGAAGAATTTGTGCCCCTGAAATATCCAGGAATTAACAGCTTGTCCCCACATGCCTTACCCTTGTCTCTGTGAGGTTTTATGACACTGAGGAGCACAAAATGCTGTGTGCACTGTAGGATAAAATCACCAAACTTAAATCATTCCTTTACCTGGCAGGTATTTCCCAGCCACAGCCCTCTGCCAGGCTCTCTGGAGCCAATCTGCAGAGCAGTGAGCAGCAGCCTCCCCCTGCCCCTGCCAGAGGTGGCTGGCCAGACACCTCCAAACACCGAGCACCAGCATTCCTGGGTGTGCAGGCTGCTCCTCCAGGTGCTGCAGAGTCTCTGCCTTTCTTAATTTTCCACTTGAGGTGTTTTCAGTCAGCCTCCGCTTTCCTGTCCTCAGCCGCTCACCACAAGAATGGAGCTGCTGAATGAAAGGGCTTTATGAATGAGTCTCTAGGCAGATGTATCCCATTACCCGGTGCTCACTAGTGTGAGCTGCTATTTCTTAGTGTAAGGAAGAAAAATGTGGCAAAACATTCATGAAATAAACTAAAAGATACAAAGGGGAAGGTGAGAAAGTCCAGACAGTGAAATAAAACCATCTTAAGGCAATTACCGGGAGAGAAATAGATCTGCCAAGGATATTAAAGCTTTCATCCACCTGCTAATCTCTTCTGATAAAGGTCTCACTGGCTAAACTAATAACACTATTAAATCTGCTGTAATCAGTACCAGAAGCAGCCCAAGGATCTCACAAAGTCACATGCCTGGAGGAAGATCTTTTCCAGCATGACTGTGCATAACCAGCAGCAGGTAAGCAGTGCCTGCACCTGAGATGCAGCACAATTGCTGAGGGACTGTGACTCAGTCACCTCCCTAATTGCCTCCCTCAGCTGAGAACTGAACCTGGAATTCTCAAGTCTGCCTCCAGCACTTCTGCTTTGTCAGAATGTTCTTCTGGGCTCTGGTAGCACGGGAGCAAACAAGGAGCTCCTGCACAATCAGTACGGATTGGTGATTTGGAATGGGCTGACTCATTAAGCTTCCACAAAGGTGGGATGTTCTCCTGCAGGAGCTAACAGCGTAACACAGCCCCTGAGAGAAATGCATCAAGGAAAGGATATGCCACGGAAAACTATCCAAATTCCTCCCCCTAAATCCTCACAGCAGGGGCAAGGCTGCGCTCTTCTCCTCTGTGAGTGGGAAGGGAAACAGATTGTGGGGGGAAAACCAGCCCTGAGAGGTCCACGTGGTGACCTGGGACATCAGGGAGGAGGTGCAGAGGTGCATCCATGCAGCAGCACGAGACAGTGACCCGGAGTTTGTGCAAAAGCATTTCTGATGTCACCTCTCCAGCACAGCTCTGACTGCCCAGCAAGGCAGTGGGGATGCTACTCCTCTGTGGGAGGAGAAATAAAGTGCCCAGAGCTCCTTGCTCCCCGAAAACATGGAGATCGTGTTTCTCTTTCATTCCCTTTCCACCACTGTTGGCTTCAGCAGAGTTTCTTCCGATTCATACCTGCAGGAGATTAGAGTGAAGCACACAGTGAATGAAATACTGCCAAGGTGAGGCTGCTGTCACATCAGCTGCTGTAATTCCATAGCCTTAATGGATCTACTCCTAATTTACAAGTGAGAGCTGGACCTGGCACCACAGGCTGAGCACAAAGGTGTCATTTTTATACAGTCAAATTTATATCTGAAATAAACACCACATTAGCTCTTTCCAAAAGGTCTAAGCTGCAATGTATTCTTTTCTCTCCCTGCAGAAAGGTGAAATTCTTGCTAATGCTTTCATTACCCTCAGGTCTTGAGACTGGATATTTTTTGGCCATTTGCTTGCTCCACACGGACTGTCAGGGGCCAAAATGGGTGACTGTGTCCTCCAGGGAGTCCTCCAGCAATTTGGTGTGAGAGATTTTAAGCCCCTTCCTGAGGCTGCCTTTTGCTGGGAATGACAAAGTCCTGATGATGTGCAGCTTTTTACAGCAAAACTTCAGATAATGAAGAATAAATAATCTTCCACCTATATGGGCTTTTCTTATAGATTTCAGAAATGAGGAATGCTTACATATGAATATACTTCCCAATAACTCTGTAGGCATGTCAGCTTTAGAACAGTGTGGTCCCTCCAAAAGTTGATGAATGTCTGTGTGATCCCGGGCTGTGAATGGAAATTCATGGCTTAACCAAGACCATGTCACACAGGACCAGCTGTGGGAGATTCAAATGGATCTACAGACACACATCCTGGAAGGAAAACACCTACAGGAGCCACGTTTCTGCATCTGCAAGCACAGCGTGGGAAGACTGAGTAGGATGGGAAAGTCTTTACTCTCAAATAACAAAATACTCTTTTTGATCTCTCATCTCTTTAGCTCTCTTCCTGAAGTCCAGGCATGATAGCCCAGAAGCCAGAAAGCTGCCAAATTTGTCATGGAAACAGCAAAACCTTTCTGCAAGGCTCAGTGCCAGAACTGGAAGCCAGAACTCCTAGAAACAGCAAACAACTCTTTCCCAGTCTTTTGCTCCATCAAGCGAAAAAGCAAAACTTGGGAAAACAGAGGGGCAGTGATGGATGTAGGGGTCTGAAAGTGGTAATGGAGCAGCTTCTCTTCCTCCACACCCACAGCCAAGGGAAGCCAAAAGAGGCACTGCCGGGACATGTGGAAAGCTCCTCACTCCAGGCTGGCTTGGCTGCAAAGGTACAACACAACCGGACAACAAGACCTTAAATTCCTTATCTGCAGACTTGAAGCTGATAAACCAGAGGCAATCTTTGCTGTCTGCTCTTGTAGCATAGAAATCAGGGCTGTAACCCATGGACTTCTCTCATGCTGGCAATTAGAAGTGACTGGAGGAAACTCTCAGGGCATGGCACTTTCTGATGAAGGTCTGTATCCAGCCCCCTGGGAGCAGAGATGTGCAGTGCTGCTGAGAGAACTCAAAAAGGAGTGGGAAAGAGAAAAGCAGTGTTTCATTTGTGCTGATAAACTTCAGCATGTTTGGTCCAGCAGCCTTTGCCCATGGGAAATGTTTTGATAGATTATTGTTGTGGGGTTTGTTGGGGCTTCTTTTCCCCCAGGTCATTTTCTCAGCTGTGAGAAAAGCTAGGAATTATATTTTTTGTTCCTTGGCATGGTGTGCTGGAATAAGAGAAATCTCAAATAAATGCATGAGATTATGGAGGGCAACCCTGAACAAAGAGCTGGACACAGACTTGAAAACAACACAGATTGTGAAGCAGCAAAAAAGTACCTAAATTAAGCAACCGTAGGTGAGCACTTCTGCTAGAAGGAGCTGCTCGAGAACCAACCAACCAACACAGGGACTACACAAATTTGTCTTGTTTTATATGCCTCACCTCTTACTGCGGGATAGTCTGCTGTACACCCAGGGAAAGGGGAGGACAACTGCCCTTGGCAGTCCCTGCTGTCCTTTCAATTGCCTCTAAAATGGAAAATGGTCCACACACCCTCCTTGTAACATCACATGAGCTGAGACTCAACTTCCCTCAGTCCTGCCATCCCCAGAGGGGTGCCAGGAGCCTGATGCCACAAGCTCCATAGCCCATGGCTTTGGTCCAGGAAAGAAGGGGCTGGAGCCACACAGACTGGACTGGACCTTCAAAGGGAATGAGATCTGCATGTGTTTGAAAGCATGGTCATTTAATTGGTCCTTTCTTTGCTCCTATTTTTATTGCTAGCCATTTAAATAATAAAAATGAGGTTTTCTCTTGTTTTGTCCCCAGAGAGTCAATGCATTAAACAAAACATTAAAATACAATCACGAAAACTCTCTCATATATATTTATAATGTCAGAATTGCTGGCATTAATGCAGAAGTGGTTTCTTCATGCTTATCTCTTCTCACTGCTTCTATATCCAAAATATACAGCACACAAAAGATAAACACATTAAACCGCCCAGCCATTAACACATCTGCCATCCAGAAACAAATGCAAGGAACCAATTTACAAGGAAAAGCCAGTGAAGGAGACAAACACAATTACAGTGATGTGTCTCCACCACTGTCTGATCATTAAGGATGACAATAAGAGAAGTGTCATTCCAAAGACTCTGACTGTTTGGGAGGTGTTTCCAACATGAAAAGCACCCAGAAGAGCAAAAGAGCAAGGTGGAAAATCCAAAGTGACCCAGGGCAAACAGGATGGTTTGCTTCATATGCGTAGCGCAGGAACCCCCTCAGAAGTACTGGGGGACAACTGGTAGAGAAGGCAGAACTTAAACCATGTTTTCAATAGTTCCACACAAAATATTCCCCATTTTCAGAGAGAGACAAGACACCAAGAGCAGCCCTCAACCACACTCTACAGGAGAGAGGGGTAGGAAAGGGTGAAGACTCTCAGAGCTTCTCAGCAGCAGCAGACAGAGCAGCCACCACCTGCTCCAGCCCCACTGTCACTCTCGAGCTCTTGAAGACATGCTCAGCCCCATCTCAGCCAGGCTGGTGTTGCTTTCCCAGACCAAGCTGTGCCCTGGCAAGGTGCCACTGTCAGGATGCCTCCCCAAGAGCTGTGAGGTGGTGGCAGAGGGTGTCACAGCCACCAGCAGCCGTGGAGCCCATGTGGTCTCCATCAAAGTGATCACCAAAGAGATGGAAATCAACCTCTGCTCCGCCAGGGTCTCATTCTCTTCTCATATTCCCCTTGTCTGACTGTTCTTCCAGGGTAGGGATTACTGCAGCTTTATCCCAGGCTGGGAAGAGTCCAGCCTGGTGTATCTAATCAAGGAGTCAATCTCTTCCTTGTGTTCCAAGCACCAAAACACAGACACAAACCCTCTGACACGCACCACTCAGCTGGGGCATTCTTGCGCCCCTAGCACTGTACATCTTTCCTTCTAAGCCCCTGAAATTTTAAGGCAGGAGCTGCTCTCCAGCACACCAGCACAATAATCTGCCTTATTAAGAATCCCTCAGCCTCCAGATCCCATTTTGTAGTGGTGCTTTACTCCTGTTTGTAGGTGGCCAATGTCTGCTTGATTTGTGAGTACCCCTGAGCCGCTCACAAATTCAATCAACCGCCCTTGTGGGGAATCACTCCCACAGTCACACCAAACCCGGGGGAGGTTGCAAGGAATGACCAGCCACAAAAAACTGACCTTCTACATCAATAACTGGTGCTGCTAAAGCTGACTCCTCAGACATTAGCAAGATTGACTCCCCACCAGATGTGCTGATGCCAAGTGCACCTTGACTGTGTATTAGCAGTAAGTTACTGTTGGTGCCTTTTAGTTTCTTCCATCAAAAAGCAATCTCCCTCCTCCCTTTCCCCAGGCAACCAGGGTTTAGTAATCACCTCATCACCTATTTCAAATTGAGGCTGTAATACATGTTCTCAAAGACTGAAAACTCCAGTCTTTATTAAAGAGCATATATTTGTTACTCACTCTGGAAGACTAAGCATCTTCCAGGCTGCATGTGGATAAATGTCCCCCTCTCTGGTTTGAAGTATGGTGGGATGAGAAGGGCAGAGAAAGTAAATATTTAAACAGCCTGCAAAAGGAAAGCCATGCTTTGAGACACGGAAAACCAAATGCTCCGCAGGTGAAACTTCCAACAAAAAAAGCAAACAAAGGATCAGGAATTAAGTATTGAGTTTTACCCACAGGGGAGCCTTCTCTCATATCTCTTTTTCTGGCTTTTGCAGACAAGTTGACAGCCTGAATTATCAAAGCATTTGTGCTACACAGGAGGGATTCTCATTTGGGGGTTGGTGCGGCAGAAGACATGGAAGATGGAAATGGAGCTCACCATTTGTTCCTTTGCTGCCAGCTCTGGTTACAAGAGATGAGTTACTAAAACCTGCAGCCTGGCCAGGGACAGAACCATCAGTGGATCTCTCACTTGCAAATGTGCTGCTAAGGGCGCTGAGAAGAGAGAAAAGATTCTCAAGATGTGACTGAGGGTGCTGAGCACTGGCTCACTCCTAACATTTCTTATCCAGAACCACTTCTTTCACAGGAGTTTTCTAACAATAGATTCTGTCCCAATAAAAAAGTCCAAGCACTGAATTTTTCTCAAAAAAACATAAAAAGCCAGGGAAATAATATAAATTCAAAAGCGAATGATCACAGTTTAGGCTTTTTTTTTTTTTCCTAAATATTAGTACAGTGAAAATGATGCTAATTAGATGGCATGATGAAAAGAGGGAAAAACTAATTTATAAATGTTTTCTGGGACAATATCCAGGAGGGCTATCCAGGGGGAAAAACTCTTTGTAATGGGGAAAGGAAGGAATTCTGCTGGATCCTAAGACATGTGCAGTGATTGAAGTAATCTTAAAACACCTCCGATAAGAAACTGCTCGCATAAATGTGCTACTTGGTGGCACCATCTACTGGGTGTCACAGAAACAGCTGAGACACAGAGGAACTGGAATCAGAGTCATTTGCTGTGTCCAGCAGACACGAGAGAGCAGAACAAGGTCAGGGTGTGGTGAGGGGCTGTCAGGGGATAGGATGGGCAAAAGCACCTGCAAAATCCAGAAAAAGCCTTGTCCTCAGGCTCTCTTTTCCTGTAATCTTCAAAAAAAATAGCAAAGTAGCATACCTGTATTGTCATTCTGGTGAGAACACATGAATCCCATGCTAGATTTCAATGAGGAAATTCTATGTGCACATTTCTCCTCCCTCATCCAAGAAATATAAACCTAAGAGAACACCCAAAGGGAAACATTAAGTAACTGGTCTCTCTCTTTCAATCAACACAGAGAGGGCAGGTTGTGGAGCCAACTCAGAAGAAAGGTTTGAATTCAAGCCTCCCCAATGCTTTCACAAAGAGTGAAGGTGCTTCACAGAAGTCCCTGCCAGACTCGCCCTCAGCTGGTGGTGACCCTTCCTTGTGCTCTTTGGTGGCCCTTTGGCACACAGGAAAGCACCCAGCCCCTCCACCATGTCAGGGGGGTGGCCTCCCATGCCCTGCTACCCCACATCCCCAAGGTCAGCTTGGGCTTGGATTTCCAATAAAACTCCTCCTCCCAAGCCCTGATCTCCCAGGCATTCATGGGGTTCACCTCAGCTCTCTTTAGAGCACCTTCCTTCAACAGCAACAGACCTCACAGCAGCCACATAAAGAATTCACCTTCTTCATCTTTTCCTTCCAATTTTCACAGATTACATAAAGATTTCCCAAACACTCACACCTTGCTCCTAGGGAACTACACGCTGTGCTAGACACTGAGTAAGACAAAGTCATGAGCAATTGTAGGAAGATGATGCCAATTTGGCATTGCCCTCTGTTAAGTCGCTTAACACTAATCCAAGTTTTTCACAAGACTGTTTCCATACACGTGCCTGGAACACATGATTACCTGTCTTCAATCTCCCCCACCACCACAGATTCTGCAGCTCTTGGAGAAATAATACACTTCTCCATGACACAGTTGGCCCAGAGATCCTTAAGATGATATAAAATTAATAGAAGTCATGCATTTTCCTGGGTCTGCTGCTGCAATGTGATATCTCATCAGACCTACTGAAAGCTATTAGTACTTCCATGCCCCAGGTTTTGATGACAGTCACTGCGCACTAGAGACACGCCAGTTACCTGAGATTGAGTTCTGGAATATTTGAAATGGTGGTTCATTGTATTTTGTCTTTCTGCAACTCTGTAGGAAACAGCCCAGGATTTCTAGCCCTTACCTGAATTCCACCATTCCGTAAGCAAACCCATTTAAAGAGTAATGACAAATTAAAAACCAGCTGGAAAAGAACCCAGCATTAAAATTATTGACTCTCTGGACTCTATAAAGACCATTAAATTTCATTCCCTTGCTTCTGTAGTGTATCCCAGGCACAGGCACATTGAGAGGTTTGGTTTTTTTAGAATGCAGCTTTGAAGCCTACTTGATGCCTCAGCAGAATCACTGCCCTGCATCCCACGCCTGCTCACATCAAGACTTCAACACCATGTCTCAAGGACAAAAAAAGGGGATTTCCACAGAGAATTGTGATGTAACAGAATAGAAGCTGTAGATTGTCTTTATGATGACCTGGTGAGATACTGGAATCTTCATTCCATATAAATGGAACTTAAATTATTTATAGATGAGCTACTTCAACCACCAATTTTTGTGAGGCATGAGGGAATTCTAAATTTCACCACATTTCCCAGTTGGAGATAAAAACAATCTGGAAAAGATTTTCTGCTGACTTCACGGTGATTTGGAACTGCAGTTTGTTCCTTGTGCACCAGTTTGATGCCTGTCACTGGTCAGAGACGCAGATATTGTTACTTACATCAGCTTTCATTTATGGTGAGAAAAGCTTTATCTCTGCTCTGACCAAGACTCCTCTGATACCTGAGCTTTTAAAGCAAACAGCAAAAGTGGATTTTTTATGACCTTTAAACTTGAATAGTAATTTTTTTTAAAAAGCATGTAGCAATGGTTCTATTTTTGTTCCAGCCATTGATGATGACCGTGTTTTGTGATGATTTATTTCTATTTTTAAGCCCATCAGAAGGATATCATTTGAGACGACTCATGTATCTGCTACAGTGATATTTTGGTACTTTGCTCTTAAGATAAATAGATGGGAGTAAGCTGAGCTCCACAGAGCTCCATTTCACAAACCAGGGGAATATAAAAAAACCCAACTTATGAGAACACTTGCTGAAGATGCTGTTTATCAGTCGCTGCAGAACCACAACAGAACAAGGTTTAGTAATACATACTTTATAATACCAATCGATAAAGTCATTGAAATATTTAAAGCATTTCTTTCATGTTTTTCTTTTCATTAGAAATTAATATCAGACATTAGACACATTCTTTCAAAACACTTGAGAGTTGCAGCTTTTTTTTTTAAAAGATGCAAAGCCTTATCCCTCTCCTGTCTTATCTCAGCCCCTTTGTATGTCTCGATTCTTAGAGCAGAGTCCACTTAGAAGCCATTAGTCACCTATTGGCATATTTAGGAGTCTGATAGCTTTGAAAATCTGATCCTTGTGAGCTCAAAGTGCTTGGTCACATCGGATGCATGCAACATTGAATTACTTGGCAGCACAAATACAAAGTGACAGAAGGACGTGGACACAATTGCCTGTCCTTGCTGCTGAACCAGCCGTGGTGCTCAATACCATGATGATGCTGGCTGAAGTCAGAGTTGGGCAGACTGGTCCCTGAGATGGCCAAACACCCAGCCTGGGTGCCTGTCTCTCCAGGAGCATCCTCCAGATGCAGGCAAGATGCTTGTGACAGGGTCCTTCAGGCCATGACTTTCTCTCCTAAGTCAGCTCCTGGCTACAAAAAGCACCAAGTCATTGCCCAGGCACTGCTTGTTTGTCCTCCTCAGGTTCCAGGTGCTGTTTTAAGGCTGCCCCTCATCACCAGCATCTCTCCAAGCATCTCCTGAGCAGAACAGCAGTGAGATGTGCTGGAAACCAGGCAGAGGGCTTCTCCAGAGCTTCAGCTCCACCAGCAGCTCTAAATCTACAAAACACTTGTACAGCAGGAGCAAGCTGCTCTCTGAAGGGTGAGAGAACTGAGACAGACCCAAAGAGGTGACTGATGAAACCTGTTTTCTAGACTGATTTTCTTCTGCATCATCCCTGTCTTTTCTCTTCACATCCAGCTCTACTGCCCTTTGTGATACTCATCCCTAAGGTCAGCAGCTCTTTGCTCCAGTCCTTCCTTCCCTCTTTCCAGCATCACCTATTCAGAGGTGCAACAGGAATGAAACAGCAGTGGAACAATTCTAGAGTTTGAAGTCTATGGTCAGAAATGAGATACCAGTATTCACTGTATGGCTCCCAATGAGTTTGACCTGCCAAAGTACATAAATCTAGGTTCTTGCATCACTTTGTCCTAAAATATTTATGCTCTCCCCAAAAAAGTCATTGCTGGTGCTTTTGCCTCCCCAAGGCGCAGACGGATGAGATTTCCCAGCTGGGCACTAGGTGGCAAAACATCCCGAGAAAGGGAATTTCCCACCTCGGCTCTTTAGGAAGGGGCTGCGGGAGCTTTGGAGAGCGTTTCAAACGCAGCTGAATATGCAGAAGTTGCAAATGTAAGCGCACAGAGCCCAGCAGAGAGAGAGAGAGGAGGTGATTTGTATTCCTGTCCTACCTTTGGGCAGATGTATTTGCGTACAAGCGTCTGAAGCTGTTTCTTCCTCTGCTGCTCTCCCGCTGACAGATTGTGGCCATAGAGCTTCAAATATGCAAACACCGGCCCCGGTGAGGGCACAGCCACTTCTATTTACAGAGATGAGCTGGCTCCTTGCGACAGGCACGGGTCAAGTGAACGTGCAGCACGTGGCCCGTGGATGGTTCAAGCCATCCTCCCCCTCTGGCAGCTCCAAAACAAAGAACAGGCCATTTCATAGAATCAGAGACTGGTTTG
>VZRF01003304.1:0-29695 GCA_013396875.1 Vireo altiloquus
GTGGTGGTTGTTTCTTGCTGGAAGTTGCACAAATCTGGGCCAAGTCTCTACCTTTGGTGCTTCTCTCTGTCTCAGGAGCTCACCCAAGGCTGGGAGTGACATCTGAGCTCACCTCTCCTTGTGCAGGAGTTTGGGATCAAAGCTAAGGATGGTGTCACAAAGGCCTGGA
Organism: Vireo altiloquus; assembly: GCA_013396875.1. Classification (NCBI taxonomy): domain Eukaryota; kingdom Metazoa; phylum Chordata; class Aves; order Passeriformes; family Vireonidae; genus Vireo; species Vireo altiloquus. Next base: position 170 of record VZRF01003304.1, read on the forward strand.
TTTTGCAGTGTTTTCCAGCTGATAAGAGATATGCAAATTATCTCTGCTTTCCTGTGATCCCTAATGATCTTTATTCAGCCCACTTTTACTGCAGCACACACTCAACCCTTTCCCTCCAGGCTTCCTGAAATGAAAATGAGAAGTTTTAGGAAACTCGGAGTTTGCAAATGTCTCCCATTATCCTTCTAATCTCCCCAAACTGATTAAATCAGAGGATATCTCCTCACTCCATAGGAAACAGATGTTCCTCTTGCAGCAGGGACATGCAGGAGGCAACCTGAAATTTGTTTAATTTAGAGTCTCTTAGACATGGGATTTTTTTGGGACACTACAGCCTTCAATGTCCGAGCTCAGATCTGGCTGAATTTGGAGTGGTGCCAGTAAGGAATTTCTGTGGAGTTTCTTTCCATCATTAGTGAAGAGAAACTCAACATCCCTGAGCTGAGAGCTTGGAAAATAACTTTGGAGTGGTTTTTGATGGCATCTTTCAGTCGATTTAGAGGTGAAAACCTGAGACTGAGACATGGGATGAGGCTGGGTCTCATTTTGTAAGGGAATAGTGGAGCCCAAGAGTCCATGGATGGATTTAACTCTTTCTGGAGCTGTAGGGAATGAGGCACTCGGGAAACATCCTTTCCAATTGCACTTTCTCTGTGCCATCTGTTCCCCATCAGTGGGAGGATCTCGGTGGATTTCAGTCTCATCAGCTTTGTCCACCTGTAACTCCTTTTTATTTCTTCTTTTCTTTTTTACCACGTTCAAACACAATTCTGTTCTTGCTGAAGACTCCGAGGGAAGTTGCTCAGAGAAGCTGTGGCTGCCCCATCCTTGGAAGTGTTTGAGGCTGGACAGGGCTTGGAGCAACCTGGGACAGAGGAAGGTTTCCACCACCCATGGCAGAATAGGATCATCTCTAAGATCTTTCCAACCCAAACCATTCTGGGATTCTAAATGTCAGTGCTATTTCTAAAATATCTTGATTTTCCTCTGGATTGGAGCTTCTCAGTGTGTGTCCATCTGTGCATGTGTGGGTGGTTGGTTGCATTTCAGAATTTCCAGGACTGTTATAGCTCTTATGTTTTTTTCCAAACAACTTCCTCCAGTGTGATTTCTCCCTCCTGAGAGATCCAAACCCCACTCGGAAGATTTCTCCTTGTATGAGGGAAGCTGAATTAAATCTCTTACTGGACATGATTTAAGGGTTCCTCCAAAGCAGAACCACATAACAACAACGCAGAGTTGTTTTAGATATTGGACACATTTTCCACCCTCCACGTGTTGATGGTGCCAGTGACAAACTGTGGAAAAAACTCCTTAGGTGTGAGCCAAGAATTCCTTTCATCAGCCTTTTGCTAAGGTGCACGATTTATCCCAATTCCCCAATTTATCCCAATTTACCCCAATTTATCCCAATTTATCCCAATTTTTCCTAATTTATCCCAATTTATCCCAACCTCAGCCTTGCTCAGACACATTCCCAAGGTGTGTCTTCTCTGAGCCTCTTGGGAGCACCATTTCCATGTCTGTTTGGACTGGCAGGACATGTCACCTCCCCTGTCCCTGTCCCTGTCCTGGGATGTGTCTCCTGCCAGGTCCTGAGGGGGGAAGGGACCCATGGAATGTGAGGAGGAGGAGTTGGAAGCTCCTCCTCCTCACATTCCATGGATCCCTTCCCCAGAGGTTGTTTGGGGCAGCCCTGGCAGGTGCTGAGCTGTTCCAACTCTAATTAATTAAAGCAACTTAGGGCAAAAGTGATGGATTGGGAGCATTCCCAGAGTCCTGTCTGAGGACAAAGAGGGACAATGGCAGGAATGGAAGGAGTAGCTTGGAGCTTAGACAAGGTGACTGCTGAGGATATTTAATAAATTCCCTTCCTCCTGAGGAAGGCACTCAGGGAATGGCTGGAGCTGTGTTGGGGTCGGGATGGAGGTCAGGAAAGGTTCACCAATATGGGATGTGGGCAGGACTTACCCCAAGCTGCTGAGCTCCAGCTCCCCACATCTCCCTGGTGGGATTTCAGTGTTTGTGTCCTCAGCACCATCCCTGGAGCCTGATCACAGCCTCTCCTTCAGGGAATGCCAGTGCCTGAGCACGGTAGCTGGGATGGATAATCAGAATAAAGAGTCCAAAAACTGGGATCAGCTTTGACCAGAAACACGGCGTTCTTGGGCTGTGAAAAACTGCTGCAAAAACAGCAAGTTCAGCCTCCCTGGCTGCTGAGTTTTGTCTGAACACGGAGGCTGAATAGTTTGTTTTATTTCCAACTTTTTATTTCCCTGAAACCAGAGATTCCTGGGAGATTTCCAAGCCAGTCGCTGAACCCCACTGGATTTTGGTTGCTCTATCGCCTGTGAACCTGAAATCCTGGAGCTGCTCTGCTGCCTGCAGCACTTTGCTTGTCCCAACTCCCTCTCCCGGCATCCCAGTGACCCTTTCACAATCTTTGTGTCAGGCTGTGGTTTCTTATTTGTCATATGTTTCACATTCCCAATTTATCATGGAATGAATTGGGTTGGAAGGATCCTGAAGGATCATTCCCACTCCTGCCGTGAGCAGGGACACCTTCCACTATCCCAGGGTGCTCCAACCTGGCCTTGGGCACTGCCAGGGATCCAGGGGCAGCCACAGCTTCTCTGGGCACCTCTCCACAGCTTCACAGGGAACAATTCCTTCCCCATATCCCACCCAGCCCTGCCCTCTGGCAGTGGGAAGCCATTCCCTGTGTCCATCCAGTGTCCCAAGTCCCTCTTGCCTCACAGCTGCCTGTTGAAAGAAAAGGACTTTTCCTGTATTTTGTCCTGAGCACAGAGGGAGCAGAGCTGAGCCCGACTCCAAAGCACATCCAAAGGTGGGGAAGCAGCCAAGGGCTTGGAATCCTTCCTGGGCTGGGAGCGGAGCAGAGCCCTGAGCTCAGCACATGGAACGTGACGGCTCTGGAGAACAGCACCTCTGCACTCCTCAGTTCCAGGAATGTTCCAGGAAGTGAGCAGGAGCCTCCTGGTTTTGGTGAGAGCAGGAGCAGCTCCATTTCCCTGTGGCACAGCAGCCGTGGTGCCCGGCTGGTGTTTGGGGTTTGGAGCCCTCCATGCCCCCCATTCCCCCTGAGTGCTTCTTCCCTCCCTTTATCCCCTTCCCTCTCATCCCACCAAACCTTTTCCCTGCAGCCAACAGAAAATGGGATTTTTCTAGTTAATACCAAAATAAACACAGCAGTGTCCAGCACGGGAGGGAGAGGGAAGGGGGAGAGCTGGGGGCTGGGATGGACAAGGAGCACAGGGCTGTGCATCCCAGAGAGCTGCAGGATGGGAAAATCCTGAGGGAATCAGCAGAGCTGGGATGGGATCTGAGTGCTTTTCCAGCTCCTGCAGCCTTAGGAGTGTTCCTTGCGGGGTTTCTCTCCCTTTTCCCAGGCAGTGCTGAGCATTTGGGGTTTGTTCCAAGGCTCTTCTTTGTCGTGATGGGGAAAACATGAGCGGAGTCACTTCCCCACACTCTGTAACAGGAATGAAACAGGAGCAGGAAAAAGAGCCTGGAGGGGGCCAAAGGTCTTGCAGAAGTTGCCTCTGTGGAATGGCAGCAAGCAGAAATCTCCAAGGATTTTCCAGGTGCTTGGATATTCTCCCTGTGCCAGCCCAGGTTCCATCCTCCCCCTGGGAAGCATTCAGACCCCGGAGTTGCATTGACTTAGTGCCTGATTTGATTCCTTTCCTTTCACACACGAATGGTTGGATGAGTGGATCCAGCCTTTGCTGAGAAGGAGGAATTTGTGATCCTCTCCAAACCCCTGGCAGTCCCAAAGCCCTGGGATCAGAACTTGCTTGGGTTTTCCTCCTTCCTTCCTTCACCAACCCAGCACACGGCAGGAGCCTGACTGTGACTGAAGAGGGATGAGGAATGCTCAGGAATCTCTAGGGTGGGACTGGATGATCCTTAAGATCCTTCCCACCCAAACCATCCTGGGATCCTGTGATTTATGATCCAAATGTGCCTTTATGCCCCCACATCCCTTTCCTCTGTCCCAGCCAGGCAAACTCCTTCCCTGCACCCCAAATCCCTCCGGAAAAACACAAAGAGAGCACGTAAGAATCCAACTGAGGGGCTGAAATTGGTTAAGGAGCAAGATTAGATCAAATATTTCTGAGCATCTGGGGCTTCTTGACCACCTCATTGTGGCCCATCCCTGGCTGTCAGACCCTGAGCATTCCCAGAAGGAGTTAAGGGAAACCTGGGCAGGAGCCAAGAGCTTTTGCCGGAAGCTTTATCTTCCCCCCCAAAAAAATCTGATGTCTGGAGCTCTGGACAAGGCATTGTCGTCATAAAACACAACAAGAACAACAAAACAAGCCCTGCTATTCACAGCTCTGTAACGAACCATAAAATGGGGGGGGAAAAAAGGCAAAAAAAAAGAAAAAAAAAAAGCCCTGGAAATGTAAGAGTTTTATTAAACTGGAACCATGTGTTTCCCATAGTCCCGTCTCCATAAGCTGTGCACATCCCGTCCATGTTTATGTTCTCCTCGGGGGTGTGAGGGGTTTTTTTCCATGCCTGGGAATGATTAGGAGGAGGGAGCCTGGATGAACTCATGTCTCCTGTGAGCAGCACCAGGAGGAAACCTGCACACACCGGGAGAGGCCCAAATCCTGCGGGAATGGCTGTGGAAATGTGGGAGACTGGCAAGGGGGGAAAGGCAAAAGGAAAAAAAGGAACATTCCAGAGTGGAAAAAGAGGAGAAAGTTGTCCTGTGTGTGGCTCACTGTAGAAAGTGTGGATTGAGGTGCTGGATTGAGGATATTCCCTGGATATTCCTGAGGGCTTGGAGCGATCCTGCCTCACCCAGGGAGGCTCGGAGAGGTCCTGGACCATGTATGTGTGCCTTAAACACCTCCCTCCCCTCCTGGGGCCTCCAGCACCTTCCTTAAATGAGGGGATTGATCCTGAAAAAGGAACTCCCTGGAGACTTGAGGAGCCCAGGAAAGGAGAAGGACCAGGTCTGGGATTTGCCAGGAGCCCTCGGCCTGGATGGAGACATTTGGACACAAGGAGTGGTCATGGTGTCTGTGGGGAGCTGGGTGGTGAAGTTGGAGATTCAGATTTGGGCACAAGGAGTGGCCATGGTGTCCGTGGGGAGCTGGGTGGTGAAGCTGGAGATTCAGATTTGGGCAGGAATGCCCTGGGAAGGAGGCTCAGAGGAACGATCTCCGGGGAAATGGGTAATGGGGTATTTTTAGCTGGAATTGGCAATGCTGTGGTTGTTGTTTCCACGTGGGTGAACAGCCCCGGGGAGGAGTGGGAAGGGCTGAGAATCATCCCCTGTGCAGTGAGCAGGTGCAGTGACATCTGCACGGCGACAGAGCTTCAGAGGAGGGACATTACATCATGGAGAGTGACCTCAGAGATCCCAGGGATTACGGAATTTCACCCATTTTTCCTGGTCCTGAGCCCGTTCCCTCCCTCTGACTGGTGCCTCTCCTCCTGCAGGACATCCAGGCTTGCCCAGGGCACCAAGGACTGGCGATCCATGATTTCCTGGGCATTGGTTGCAGATCCCAGGCTGCTTTAGGTTGGAAGTGCCCTCAAAGCTGCTCCCATTGCAGGGACACCTTCCACAGAGCAGGTGGTTAAAACTTCCCTCCTTATTTCTCATTTGGAATTCTCTAGATTTGGTGTCCAGCTGACAATGGGTTTTTCCCCAGTGATAAAGAGTTTTTTTCTATCCCACATTTCCCTTCTCCATTGATATCCATGCCTGGCAATCAAGTTATCCCTCAGACTTCCTCGAGTTTTGATAAAGTGGCTCCCTCAGCTTTGCCAGCCCTGGGAGCAGAGACTTTCTCCAGGCCTTTGATCCCTTTTGGAGCTGTTTTACAGCTTCTGGGCCTCAGCTCATTCCCTTTGATGGTCCTGTCCTTATCCCTGTGGAAAACTCATCCAGTTTGGGATCTGCAAATGTTCCAGCAGTACTTGGACATTTTTTGCTGCGTTGCTCCAAGCTCTGTCCAGCCTGGCCTTGGATATTTCCAGGGATGGGGCAGCCACAGCTTCTCTTCCATTCCAGGGCCTCCCCACCCTCACAGGGAAGAATTCCTTCCCAATCTCCCACCTATCCCTGTCCTCTGTCCATGGGAAGCCATTCCCTGTGTCCTGTCCCTCCAGGACAATTTGGGAACGACACAGGCCAAGCAGCCAAACGTGGGATACTCAGGATGTGAGATTTGGTGGTCACTCTGTTCCTTCAGCCTTTTAATTCCTCCTCCTGGTGAACGCCTTGAAACCATCCCAAAAATAAGGATTTGTGGGAGCAAGGCCAACAAACACCAGCACCTTTCCTGGCAGAATTCCTGCTCCCCCAGCAGCTGCACCAGCCCTGTGAGGCCAAATCCACCTCCTGCTCCGTGTCCTCTGCCAGCCAGGAGTGGCCTTTGAAGGGAATGGTTCTGGGAGGTGTTGGCACCGAGGGAAATCAGCTCCTGCTGCTGGGTCCCAGCTGGGCAGGGGCAGCAGGAGAAAGTGAGGTTTGCACCTCCCAGGGAAGGCAGAGCTGAGCTCTTCCCTCCCAATTTATAAAGATTAAAAGGGAACAGATTTTCTGCTGGCTCTGGGTTTGTTCTTTCTTTACCCCGAGCTGGGAAAGGGACCCTGCAGGAGGGATGTGGGGTGTCCCAGCCAAGGGTGACATCACTGAGGGGCTGACCCCCAACAAAGGGACAGCAACTCGCACATGACCCTGACAGACAGAGCCCTGAGCCAGCCGAAGGATTCCGAAGGAAAATCTCCTTCCCCAGACCTTGGAATATTAATAGTGTTTGCAAGACAACAAAATAATGATGCAACTCCCAGGGGACGTGGAAGGGTCTTTGCCAGGCAGCTCAGACACAAAGGCTCTGCTGTGTGTGCTTCCTGCCCTGATCTCATGGAATGCCAGCACTCATGGAATCTCACACTCCCAGAATGATTTGGGTCAGAAAGGACCTTAAGGATCAAACCAAACCCCTCCATCCTGGTGCAGCAAGTGGCCACTGAATCCCAGGGATTGCTGCACACAAATTTCTTCCCATCCCTTTTTGGTCTTGCTGTGTTTTCCAGAAATTGCTTTCAAATATATCCTGAAGGTTTTGGACTCTTCCTAGACCAGTCAGACCAGTACCCAGCCAGACCCTCAGGGGCTGGGATAAACTGATAAACCTCTGGAAGCCAAATTTGGAGCAAAAGTCCTCCAGTCCTCCATGGCCTGCTCAGGATGAGCAAAGCCATAGCCCACCTGGGGCAGGGAGGGAGTTTAGGATGTGGATACCATCCACGAGGGGATGTTTGCAGGGCAGGACAACTATCCTTGGGGTAATTTGGATGAAGTTTGTTCCCCCCTTCCCTTGGGTGGCAGAACCAGGCTCTGCTCCAGCATTTGGGATGTCCCAGGGAGGCCACGGGGCTGGATTTGCTGCTGGGGAGCAGAATGTGGTGTTTTTGTGGCCCTGGGCTGCAGCTCTGCCATGGCCAAGCTGCTCCACGCAAGCTGAGCTGGGGCAGCTCCAGCCTTGCCTGGGTGGTCTGGCAGCTCTCGAGCTCCAGACGCTCCTCGTGCAGCCTCTTCCGAGGGGGAGAATCCTGGGACAGGGAGGGAAGGGAGAGATGCCCAGGCAGAGGAGAGCTGAGAGGGTTTGCATTTACCAGCTCATCCTGCACAACAAGCAGATCAAATCCTCTGGATCTCCTTGGAGCAGGATCAAATCATCCCTTGGAAAAGAGTTAAAGAGGATCTGTGCACCCTGAGCAGATCAAACCCTCTGGATCTCCTTGGAGCAGGATCAAATCATCCCTTGGAAAAGAGTTAAAGAGGATCTGTGCACCCTGAGCAGTCAGTGATGCTCGGCCTGGCTGGTGCCTGGTGGAGTCACAGTCTGTTCCAGGTTGGAAGGGACCCACAAGGACCATTGAGCCCAACCCTGAATTAAATAGCCCCTTTAGCTTGGAATTTCAGGATGGTTTGGGTTCCAGGCGACCTTGAAGCTCCTCCAGTGCAATCCCTGTCGTGGGACACCTTCACCTCTGACAGTGATCAGAGGGATGGATTCCCTGTCCCGTGAGGAGCAGCTGAGGGAATTGGGCTGATCCAGAGCCCAGGAACCCTGACAGGACACAGACTTCCCATTTAATCCTCCCCTCATCAGCAGCTCCTCAGCCTTTGGTCACAGCTCTTCTCCTGTCCTGCTGGAATCCCATCAGCTCCTCACGGGGAGGATCCAGCACCTCTCGTCTCTCTTTCCATGTTCCTGAATTCCTGAGCCATGAACCCCTCTGCTTTTCAAAGGAGGGGGTCTTCACACACCAAACGAGGTTTGCTGCAGTATTTTTCCTTTCTTTTCCCATTTTTGCTTCAGCACTGAGCCCTGCTCAGCTGAGTGCAATAGGGAGAGGCCTCGTGAGTGACCATGGAGTGTCATCCTTGCCCTCTGCTCCCCTCCTGAACCTCTCCAGTCCCTGAGGATTCCTTCCTTTGCTCCCTCCTTGTGCCAGCTGATGCTCTGGGTTGGGCACAACATTCCCGGGCATGGATGTGGTTCTCCCCCATTTGTGAAGGAATGTTTTCCACAAGGAATGGCTCCAACCTGTGCCTGCACTTGGCTTGGATGTGCTTGGAAGGCCAGTGCAGAGCTCTGCCCCACGAGGGAGAATCCAGTGTGGATTCACCATCCCAGACCCTCTGCAAACTGAGCTGTAGGAAGGGATATCACTATCCCAGCTTTCCCTAAAATTATCCTCTTGTTCTCCCTTGAAATCAGCTCACGTGGAATTCTCACCTTCCACGGGGGAAAGGTGCTCGTGTGGTCACTTGTCCTAAAGAAAATTCCAGCTCCTCTATAGAAAATGGTTTTTTTTAGGCTCTGCCTTGGCAGATCCAGGCAGTGAGTGGCTGGAAATCCTGCCCACGGCACCGAGCAGGAGTTCCTGGGATCTGGGGAGCTGGGCCAGGGCTCTCCATCTGTTCCAGCCCCACTGCCAAGTTAAACTTCTGTGCTGCAGATAGCACAAAGGGGAGAAAAGAGCCACAAAAAAAAAAAAAAAGCTTGGAAAACGGGAAACAAGGAATTCAACCGAGGGCAAAGGGAGTGAGGTGGGGCTGGAGCAGAGCAGCCCTGTGGTGGGGAGTGTCACATCTGCCAGGGGTGCCCACTCCACACCCCAGGAACAAGGGCTGGATGTGCCTCCAGCCCACCTGAGGGCAACAAGAAAGGTGTTTGTATCCCTGCTTGGAATTTCACAGGAAATGGAGGGATCGCCTTACTCCTGGCAGGAGAAAGAGGCAATTTTCCTTCTAAATCAGGCAGCTCCCGTGTCAAAAGTTCCACAGCGAAATCCCACTGCACTCGGAGCAGGGCTTTTTATGAATAAAATCTTAATAAATGTCCAGGGCTTGATTTTTCGCAGCAGCCTCGCCTGGCTTTGATCTCTCCTTGCCTGGGCTCGGCCCCTGCCAAGCCAAAGAGGGAAAAAGTCCCTTTCCCTGGGTTTAAAGCAAAGGGTGTTTTTTTAAAGCTCTTGGCTGTGGAGCCGTGTGTGATACATCATCCCTCGGCCCCATCCCTCCTCTCCCAAATCCAGAGCACACACTGAAACAATTTCCCTGTGGTTTCCCTCCTTGGTGGAGTCGAATTCCTAGAAAACAAAAGGAATGTTGCAACCGTGGTCACAAGCTCGGAGGTTGGAAATGTTACCCAGGGCTGGGAGCCCTCAGCAGGGACCTGGGCTCAGCCCTGGCTGGTGGCACCTCCATCCCAATCCCACATCCCTGGAGCCTAATCCCTTCCCACGTGTGTGTGAAACCCGGCAGCTTCTCCAGCCCTGGGAATTGCAGTGAGCATTTAGGGAATTCTCTTGGCTTTTTGCCCCAGCCTTGAGGTCACTCAGCTCCCTGAGGTCTTGGTCTGGGTCTGACCTGGTCCTGTCTAAACCCAGAGTGTTGGGATGGGCACAAAATCATCCAAGTGAATCCACAATGAATGCAGAGCCAGGAATTCCTCCCTGGGAGGGCAATGAGATCCTGGAATAGATTCCCAGAGAAGCTGTGGCTACCACAGGGATGCCTTGGGATGTTTTTGGGTTTGGGTTTTTTTTCTGGGTAAATTTTAAGGGCATCTGGACAAGGTGCAGGAGCAGATTTATGTGGATTGTCCCAGGAGGTGACAGCCTCTGCCTGCTATTCCCTGGTGTCAGGAGATGGGAGAATTGACACCCTTGGGATCACTTGTTCCTGGCTTCATCCACTGAACTCTCTGGCTTGGAAAGTCCTCAGGAGCCCTCCTGTTCACACAGGACCCTTTAAATGTGGTTTTGGTGAGCAGAGGTCACTGGACTGAGCCAAAGGTGAGGCAGAAAGGTGCTCTGAGCTGATTATTTATTTAATGTCCGGGAGGAGGAGAAACCCGCCTGGTTTGGGGCTGAAAAGCTGCTGGTTGTGTGGGACTGGGAGCAAGGGAAGGAGTTAATGCTGTGGAACAATTTCCCCGAGGAAAGCTCTGTCTGGGCTGGTTCCTGAGTGTCTCTCAGTGCCTCATGTGGTGCTGCTCACTGCCACTTTTGATCTCCAATTCCTTCTGAAATTCGATGGGAAGGTTCTGGAAATCCTGGGCAGTGCAGGTCCAGCAGCCACGTCCTGCTCCCCGTGCCCCCCTCGGCTCCTTTTCCCTCATTCCCATGGATTGAATCCCTCCATTCCCTGTTCCCGAGCACAGGGAGCAGTGTGGGCTGGCCAGGACGGAGCCGTGCCGGGAGCTGGGAGCAGCAGCATCCATCCCACATTCCCTGACCTCGGCTCTCTGCAAGGATTGCAGCACAAGAGCCTGAGCTGGCTTTTTATTCCTGACTTTTTTTTGGTTTTTTTTGAGATGACATCACAGTTCAGAGCTGTTGCTGCCCTGACAGCAGTTGTGTCATCCTGAGAGAAGCAGCACGGACTAATTTTAGCCAAGGAGGTGTTTAGATGACACTTTTAATAAAGGCAGGAATGGAAATGTTCAAGGGGATTTCAGTCAGTGTCACTGGGGGTTCCTGACAGGCCCTGATGGGGCTGAACCAGCTCTGCTTTGATACGGAAATGAAGGAAAGAGGTGAAAGAATCAGGGCTGACACCCAAATTCTCAGCTCTTGTCAGACTTGGGAGATCAAAGAATCCCGGGATGGTTTGTGTTGGAACTTCAATCTCATCTCATTCCATAGGCAGGGACACCTCCCACTCTTCCAGGTGCTCCAAACCCCATCCAGCCTGGCCTTGGGCACTGCCAGGGATCCAGGGACAGCCACAACTGCTCTGGGAATTCCATCCCAGGGCTTCCCTGCCCTCCCACAGGGAGGAATTCCATCCCAATATCCCACCTAACCCCCCTCTCTGCCCCAGTAAAACCATTCCCTGTGTCCTGTCCCTCCATCCCTTGCCCAACATCCCTCTCCATGTTTCTTGTGGCTCCTTCAGGCACTGAAAATCCACAATTGGGATTCTTCTTCTCCAGGCTGGACAATCCCAACTCCTGATATCCCAACTCCTGATATCCCAGTTCCTGATATCCCAACTCCTGATATCCCAACTCCTGATATCCCAGTTCCTGATATCCCAATTCCTGATTTCCCAGTTCCTGATATCCCAATTCCTGATGTCCCAACTCCTGATATCCCAATTCCTGTTATCCCAACTCCTGATATCCCAACTCCTGATATCCCAATTCCTGATATCCCAACTCCCAGTATCATTTCCTCCCAGAGAAAGAGCCATGATCTTACCAAGCACTGAAATGTAAATGTTGAATTTAGCATATTTTAAGTAGATTTAAACTCCTCCCCTGGGCATTTCCATGGTTCCAATGAGATTAATTAATGAGGATCTCATCATTTTTCCCATAGGATTTTCCAGGACAATCCATGTGCTACCTGGAACTCCCCAAAATGAAGAGATTGGATTGTTTCCTCTGCCCTCATTTGCATTATTTAGTGCTCAAAGTTCCACCTGGATGCACAGGAGACATGGCAAAAATTCCTGCATCCAGTCTGGGAAAAACTCATAAATCCATTCTGGGTTTGTTAAATGGTTTGGACAGATAATGAATCTTCTGCAGATATTTGATTTCATTACTGGTACAGTTTTAAGCTGTGCTTTCCCTCCTTTCCAAACAACATTTTAGGAGCTTGAATAAATACAATAATTGAAAATTAATTAAAAAGCCCTTTACAACCAAATCTGTGTTATTTTAAATCAAATTCTGTGTTCAGGTCAAGCTAAAACGTTCATCAAATCACCCCAAAATCAAATAACCCTTAAATGACTTCTCCTTTCTCTTCATTTCTCACTCTGCCCAGGGCAGCAAAAAACTCAATTACTCTGAAGGTTCTGCTTCACGCACCTAATTAATAACACTAATAATTAATTACAAGCACTTTTCCACTGCTCCTCACACATCAAGAAGAGAAACCCTGCCTGGGCAGTTCCTCTTTGGGCCAGCTCCTTGAGCTCAGCCTAAGCTGGGTTTAAGGCTTAAGGGTTTAAGGTTTAAGGGTTTAAGGTTTAAGGGTTTAAGGTTTAAGGGTTTAAGGTTTAAGGGTTTAAGGCTCCTCTCCTCCTCCTCCAGAGGGAGGAAAATGTCATTTTTGGGTCTTTCCTGGCTATTTTTCCCCACGTGATGAGCAGGTAAAGCCCAGGATGATTTAAGCTGGAATGGGGGCAGGATCAGGGTCGGGAAATGGGAATGGGAATGGGAATGGGAATGGGGATGGGAATGGGAATGGGAACGGGGATGGGGATGGGAATGGGAATGGGAATGGGGATGGGGATGGGAATGGGAACGGGATCGGGAACGGGAATGGGAATGGGAATGGGAATGGGAATGGGAATGGGAATGGGAACAGGAACGGGGATGGGAATGGGAGCAGGAATGGTCTCCTGGCACAGCTCGGAAGTGTTGCCAGAGCTGCATTCCCTGCCCAGCTCTATTCCCAGTTCTGCCTTTTTCCTGGCATCCCACAAGGCCGCTGTTAATTAGTGCGCTGTTAATTAGGCTGAGCCTCTCCTGACCCCTCTGGAGCCAGCGGGGGCTGACTGGGAGCAGGGAAGGGAACAAAGGAATGCTGAGGGTTCCAGAGGGAGAGCAGGAGAAGGGCTCAGGCCCCCCTGGAATTGTGGCTCCACTGGGAATTGAGCCGATGGGGTCAGGAGGGGACGAGGCTGGAGCAGATGTGGGATAACCACAGGGAATCCTTGGATCTCCCTTGGGATCTCTCCTGGTGCCAGAGCTTCTCTGAACCCCTTGGACCTGAAAATCAGCTGGATTTGGTCATTCCAGGGAGAATTCTGGGCTTCCACCCTTGGGAAAAGCTGTGGGTGTGCAGTGGCACGGAGCAGAGAGAGGATTTATGTGTATTTTATTCAGTGTTATTTAAAGAAAAGCCATCAGTCGTGAGTCCTGCAGCAAGAGGCAGAGGAAAACTGGGGGGTTTGGGGTTTTATTGTTCTGTTTTTTCACAGAGCCAAAGAGTGGAATTAAACTCCCAACTGACAAAGTTTTGGAACAAAGTTTCCTCGGAACAAAGACTGAATATCTCCAATACGCTTTTATTTTTTAATTTTATTTTGAGAAAATCCTTCTTAACTTCCAAGGTTTTTCTCCTCTGGAGCCAAGGTAACTTTTGGGTGTGAAGATCCTGGGCTCTCCCTTCAAAAATCCATCTTCCCTTCATTGTTTCACGCGAGTTACACTAAAAACAACCAGGAAAACAGGAAAACAACCAGCCAGAAAAAAGTGCTTTTTACTTCATTTTCCCCCATGCTGTACCACTCCACAAATGAATCCTGACCCCGAGACCGACCCCAAATTATCCCCCTGGAGCCTTTTGAAGCGACTCTGACACCTCCAGCCTGAATTGGGGAGCGGAGGAAGAGCTCGGTGCCATCGGGGCTCGGGTTAAACCCAACCTCTCCCCCAGCCCCTCCTCGGAGCAGAGAACTTTTGGCTGAAGAATGTTGGGCTGAGCTACTCCCACCGCTCGCGGTCCCCTCTCGGCTCTGGGCCCTCCCCCTGCCTTCGGATGAGGCTGTACCTTTCCTCCTCTGCTCAGGAGAGTTTTAGTCCCTTCTTTTCTGCCCAGATCTCCACTAAACAAAGGAGCTCTGGGCACATCACCAGCTCCAAGGACACAAAGGTATTTAACCACTTTCCGCCTCACCCCCGGAGCTGATTTCTTTCTCTTTATCAATTCCTTTCTCTGTTTGATTGTGTCTTGCACATTTTTTTTTTTAATTGATTTTTAATTTGCACACTCACAGGCTTGGTTTGGAAATATTTTCCTGCTTCCTTCCAAACCGGTTTAAAATCTGATTTCTAAGGGGTTGATTCTCTCATTGTTTTCTCAGTGTCTTTCTTACAAGTTGGGGTTTGCTGCGATTCCTCAGCGCTGCAAAGAGCTTTTGGAGGCTTTTATTCCATTGAAGCTGTGACTCTCTCGCGGCTGTAAATGACTTTTCCATGCCTGTGCGAGCACTCCGGGAATGTCCCGTGTATCGATCATTTGTCAAGCTCCTCATCCCCCCGCGGGGAAATGGATGCAGTTGCAATTTCTTCGCTTTAAATCGCAGGAGTGCAAAACTTTTTGTGCTTTTTTTTTGCCTTTTTTTTTTTTTTTTTAATCTTTTTTTTTTTTTTTTTTCTTTTGCNTTTTTTTTTTCCATGTGCCTCGTTCCTCGGGAGCTGCGGGACAGGGAACACTCTGCCTTTTGTGTGGCTGGAGATAAGCGGAGCCCGCAGAGCCAAGCCGGAGCTCTGGGGGCTGCAGGAAGGGCATTTTCTTTGTCTCCCAGCCCTGCCTTTCCCCTTCCCACTCTCCTCATTCACTGCATTTGAAACCTTAGAGCCTGAAAAATTCCTGCCCTCCAGAGCTGAGACATTCCCAGCTGGGACACTGGGAGCAGCGAGGGAAATTGAACTTTTAATTCTTTTCAATGATTTTTTCATAATCTTTAGGGTTTTATCCTGGTGGGGTGGGTTTTTTTGGTTTTTGGGGGTTTTTTTGGGTATTTTTTTGGTTCAGACACATTTTCTGTGCTGTCTGGGCTGATTTTTGAGGCTGGGCTGGCCCGGGAAAGCTGCAGTGGGAGAGCAGGGGGGACAGTCAGGGGTGGCTCGGGGGCCTCTCCTTCCCCACCCGGGGCCTCTCGCAGCACAGATTGTTCCCACTCCGGGACACATCCAGGAGGATTCCTCATTCCTGGAACACCAAATTTTGGGGGTCTTGAGGTGAGAGCTGCATCCCGAGCCGCTGCTGGCCGGGAGGAGGAGGAGGAGGAAGGACAAGCTCCCCACGGGGTATTTGGGACTGGGGGCCCTGGGGATGGGAGGAGGGGGCTCAGAGTGTGGGGTGGGATCCTTTTTAGAGCTTTTCCCTTGGGATTTCTCTCCTTCCCCCCTGATCCCAGCCTTGCCTACTCCCCAGCCCCCCGAGACCACCCACCCTGTCCCAGGGGCCACCCCAAGGACACCTCGATGTCCCTGGTGCCCCAGGGGGGTCAGTGCCCAGCCAGGGGCTGTCCTCAGATCAGGACAGTTGTCCCTCATCCACGGAGGAGCTGGGAGGTTGTTTTCCAGCAGCTGATCCCTTGGAATACCACTGAGCACAGTGGGAGGATGGTCCACGAGCAAGATCTGCTCTTGCTTGAAGTTCTCCTCTTGCCTGGAGGACTTTGGTCGCTCCTTTGTTTCTCCATCAGGAAAATAAATGTGAGGCAGAACCACAACTCTTGGACATCTCCTGGTTTGAAGCTCTTGGGAGAGAAAGATGTGGCAATGCAGTGGTGGGGAATGGAAGTGGGAAGAGTGGAGGGGGATCAGCCCCAGGAGGTGGTGATCAGCGACTTCAAAAATGGCAAAGTTCTTAAAAATCTCTCTTTCCCCCTCTTTTCCTTGCAGAAAGGGAACTCCAGGACGGCTCCTTGGCACCCGGGGAGTGCCAAAATCCATCCTCCTCCTCCTCCTCCAAGGGCAGCAGGGACCCTGCAGCTGGACAAGGCTCTCGGGGGACTCTCGGAATTGGGGCCACCATGGGGGATTTGTGGCTGGCCAGGCTGCTGCTGGGCTGCACGGCCGTGCTGGTGGTGGCACCGGCCCGGGGACAGTACGAGGGGGACTTGCAGACAGACAGATTTGCAGCCTACGAGGAGAGACCCCCGAACAGAGTGAGGAGAAGGGGCCAGGACTCCCTGCGAGGGTGAGTTGGAGTTCTGTCTCTTTGATGAAGCAGATTTTGGGGTTGTTATCACGGCACACGGAGCTGGGCTGGCAGGATTGCCATTCCCTGAGCTCGGGAAGGAGTTGGATCTGCAGGAGGGAGCAGCCAGGCAGGATCCCAGGGGAGCAGCGCTGGGCACTGAGCTCCTTTTGGGGTCACCTGCAGGGACTGAAGAGCACCCACACCCACCCGGTGGGTGGGCACAGCATTCCCAGAGAAGCTGGGAGTGTCCCAGGCCAGGCTGGGACAGTGGGAGGTGTCCCTGCATGGATGATCTCCAGAGGTCCCTTCCAACAGGTGACCCAACCCATTCCATGACCTGTGGTGGCTGCTGTGCCCATTCCATCCCCCCTGTAGGATGTTGTCACCCCGGGATCTGCCCCGGGAGTGGCTCTGGCTCCGCTCCCGGGTTCTGTGGCTTTGCTGGGAGCGTTTTTCCCCTGGATTTGCTCCGGGAAACGACCGCGCTCAGTCCCCCGGGGCTGCTCCCGGAGCCGTGCGGGACCGGAGAGGTTTTCCTCCTTAGGAAAGGAGTCGGAGCCCAGCAGGAGAGCCCCGGGCTGAGCTCGGCTCTGCTGCTCTAAGATGGTTCCTGGCCCGCGCCGATCCTGGGTTATTTTAAGTCCGTCTGGCTGCAGCTCCTGGGAGCGTTCCCGGGGCAGGAGCAGAGCGAGATCCACGCGCGGGGCTGAGCCGTGCCAGAGGCTCGGGAATGCTAGAATGCTGCTGGAATGGAGGGAGAGCTCTGCTCCCAGCCCGGCCAGGCCAAAGGGCTGCAGCTGGAGCCGTGGGGATAGGGAATTCCAGCTCCTCCTGGAATTCCAGCCCGCGTGGCCTCCCCTCCTGCTAGGATGGAGTTGGAAAAGAGGGACAGCAGCTGCTCAGGGATTTGGGCTTTTCAAACATCCCCTGGGATGACCCCTGAGGAATTCTGCCGTGCTCATCCCTCAGATAAGACACCCCAAATCGGAGAAAACATCCCAAATCTTTATGGGGTTGGACTGGATGATCTCCAGAGGTCCCTTCCAACCCCATCCATTCCGGGGGGCTGTGATTAACAGGAATGAAGCTGCTTCTTGAAAAAACCTCTCTCCTCCAGCATTCCCAGCATTCCCACCTCGTCCTCAGTCCCTTCTCCTCCCTGGAAGCCAGGCTTGGCTCAAGGCACTCCTCAAGTTCTTCATTCCCAGCCTCAGCTCCTGGTTTTCCATCTCCCTCTGCCACATCCAGAGGCTCCCATCCATCCTGGGGCCGCGTGGCTGATTCCTGGCTCTCAGAAAGGATGGGAAGGTGCTGATGTGGGCATGGATAATGCGAGGAAAAAGGGAGGGCAGAGAAAGAAATAAATATTCCCATTGTTCCCAGCTCCCAAAGGAAAAGGTCACTGATGTCTTGGAGCACTCGAGGACTGGAGAGAGCAGATCCAGTTGGAAAAATTCCTTTCTGGGGAGGCTGAGGAGCCCAAATCCCAGGGGCTTTTTAGAAGCAAAGGGCAGGTTCTCAGTGAGAAACAGCTCCTGGAGCCCCTCCTGCAGCTCCCCATGGCCCTGGGCTGTTCCCAGGGAGGAATTCCTGGTGGGCAGCACGGGGGGAGCTGCCAGGGCTGGAGCTGCTGCCCCGGGAGGTTCCCAGGCTCCCTGACCATCCCGTGGGTTTGTGTCCAAATCTCTCCTTCCCAGCCCTTCAGCTGGAAATGTCTTTGAAACCTCCCTGTTCTGAACACCAGAGAAATGGGATGTGTTTTAAATAAAGTCCTACTGGGTTTGGGGAGCAGATGTCACCAGCCAGCTCCTGCAGAGCCAAAATTTCTCCTGTGAGAATCTCCTGATTCTCCTGTGGATCCCCCAAAATGGTGCTGATCCCTTGTCCTTGAACCAATTCTGGGGAGCTGCAGCTGTGGATCAAGGTTGGGAGGTTGGACTTGATGATCTCAGAGGTTGTTTCCAACCTTAGTAGCTCTGGGATCTTCCCTGACCTGGCTTTTGCTGCTCTGAGGGCTCAGGATCCTTTGCTGCTGTGGAGTTTCCCTTTGGGAAAAGCAGATCAGTCACAATTCCGGGTTTGGTTCTCTCAGAGCGGCCAAAGGAAAGAACTAAGGGGGGGAATTTTCTCGGTGCGGCTTGAAATGCAAATAAAGGTTGGGTCAGCTGTTTAAATTTGGGGTTGTTTCACAATGTGGGCACGTGGGTGACCTTGACCACTGCATTTTGAGGAATTATCTCTTCTCCAAAGCTCACACAGGGAACATTTAATCCCATTTATCCATGGTGTCCATTTAACAGCTCAGGACACCATGGCAAATATTTGCTTTGGCTTTGCCTTCACAGACCCCCAGCTTTCCCTTTCAGGGAGAAAAACGATTTCAGTCTGGGATCTCTCCTGGTCTGAGCCTTCCCTCGGCTCCAAGGCTTGCAGGAAGGAATTTAGATAGAACTGGAATTAAAATCCAGCTGAGCTCAGCTGTGTCCCATGGGCTGGACTGGCAGAGTCCCTGAGCACCACCCCAGGCACTGCCCTGGACACTCAAATTGCTGTGAGAGGTTCCAAAAATTTGGATGTTGGGTCTGGATGGAGGAAAATGGAGAAATGTTGAGGATTTGCTGCTGGATTTAAGGGTGGAGCAGTGCAGGGTCCTGCCTGTTCTCCTGTGGGGAAACCTCCCCCAGGTTCCTGGTGCAGCTCTGCTTATTTGTCCCCAGAAATAATTTGTTCCCTAATGTGAGTTCATCGGAGTTTTCCTTTCCCACACCTTTTATCCCAGCTCCCAAAGCCTTTTACAGCATTTTCCTGCCATTCCTGGAGCATTTAATCCATGGCAGAAGTGTTTTCCCTCCCCAAGTGCCTGGTGAGGGACAGACACATCCAAGGACTCAGGGGACAGCCACCAACCCTGACAGGATCTGGATTTTCCCCTTCCCTTTGGGCATTTTGCTCCCTCCTGCTGGGTTAATGGTTGGGATGATCTCCAAGGTGTTTTCCAGCCCCAGTAATGCTGGTATTTATCCTTGTCTGTGCCTCCTTTTCTCCCTCCATCTCCCAATTCTGTCATTTCCCACACGGGACGAGAAAACAGAACCACACCAGAAGTTCAGAGATGGAAATAGGACTCAGGTGACTTTTTAGGGAGTTTTTTAAACCCTGGAAGATAAAAATGCCCAAACATCGGCTCAGTTTCTCTTAAATATCACCCACAAGTGGCACAAACCTCTTCCTGTGGGTTTTGTAGAATCCCGGAGTGGTTTGGCTGGAAGGACCTCAGAGATCATCCAGAACCCATGAAAACCACGGGGTTGGGAGGGAGAAGCTGCTCCCAGTGAGTGCAGGTGCCCAACACGAGCTGGACCTGCTTCTATCCCAGCTCGAGGGCACTTGGAGATGCCTTGGAAAGAGGCTCCAGCAAAGGCTGGATGTGTCTCTGCTGGAATTCTATTTATGTAGAGCTCATTCCCATCCCGGCCTCCTTCAATACAGGGGGAAAGCATGAAATAAATGCAAAGCAGGGATTTAAATGCAAAATAAACAAGCCTCTTATGCAGCCCTGCTTTCCCAAACAACAATTAATAAAGGGATGGGGAGCCATAAATCGCAGCCTGAGCCTGGCTTTAATCTGGCCTTAAACTCATTAAAGGAGAGACAATTTCAAATGAGCCTCTCCTGGAGGGTCCAGCCCTGACAAACCTCGTTCCGAGGCAGGATTGGGATGGGATTATTGCTTTAATGAACTCTTGAACAGTTTCCAGGAGCAGGAATGTGCAGAACAAAGGGAGAGCAGGGATGATTAGGCTGGGCCGTGCTGGCACTGCCATTTCCTGGGACCTCAGCGCTGCCTGTTTGTCCTGGCAAGAATAAAGGCCTGACTTTAAACACAACTCGTTATGTCAAGCCCATTAATTACAGGCTGGCCCCTGCAAGTGAGAAGATGGATGGGGAGAGGATGTTGGGATATTGGTGGGACCCTGGCCTGGCCCGAGCAGCACTCAGAGGTGGCCAAATCCATTGTGGGGAAAAGGGAACCTGGAGCAGCTTCCAGCTGAGCTTGGACACCTCATTTTCCACTGGGGAGTGGAGAGGGAAATGCTGGAGCTGCAGAACAGGAGCTGAGGGGTGCAGGAGGATTCTCCATCCCCTCCCTGAGCTGGGAGGCAAAGGAAGGGGAAAGCCACAGGCTGGGATTTGGGGGACACGAATGAGCCTGGAGCTGACTCTGGGGCGATGTTAAAGATCGAGGGTGGAGCTGCAGCACCTCTGAGGGTCCTCAGAGAGGGGCACAGGTGATTCCCAGCAGGATTTCCATCCAGGTCCATCCCTGACCTTGCAGTCCCAGCAGAATCTTAGGAATTAAAAAGGTTTCAGACCCACGTGGAGGTGGCACTTGGGGACATGCTGGTGACTGTGGTGGCACTGGCTGAGCATCTCAAAGGTCTTTTCCAGCCTCAACAATTCCATGATTCTCTGAACCAAGGTGCTCCTAAGAGGCAGCAGAAGCTGAAATGTCCCAGTTTTTAACACAATCCTGCATTTCAGGGAGCCAGAGCCACTCGTTGGGAGGGGAAATGAGCTTTAACTGCAACGATTTAAACACTTCAAAAACCCAAATCAGCAAAAGAGCCCCAAATTTCCTTCAGTAAAGGTGCAATTGGAGTTCTGCCCTTGTGATCCAGCCTGGAGCACATCCCTGCTTCCAGCTCCACGTCCTCCACATGTCCCAGCCCTGCTCCCAGCCAGGGCTGGAATACTACGAACAACACCAGGAACAACGTGAAGGCAGCACTTGGAAACCTCTGACTCGAGGCTTTTGTTCCTCAATTTTCCTTGGGCCCTGATTTATGTTGTGAAATGGTTGATCTTGGCCTCCTGGCCGTGGCTGGGCTCTCTTGTTTTTGGCAGGAATCGTGAGGGAGAATATTGGAATGGCAAAGGAATATCTGGCGGAGGAGCGCGGAGGTTATATGGGTTTTGTCTGGAAGTTTTAAGGGCTGTATTTGAAGTTTTGATTTATTTCAGAATTTAAGGGGGAGGAAAAAAAAAATGGAAGAGTTGGTGGTGCTGCTTTCCAAATGAAAGTGTGAAGTAGTTCCTGGAAATCAGTTGGATTTTCAGTCTTTTTTTCAAAGGAAAAGGTTCCTCGCTGGTCCGCAGGGGTTGAATTAAAAGGGAGATTTTCCTACCATCACTCAGAGGAGATGTGTGAAGAACTCAATAAAAGGGAAAAAAATGCTCTTATGGACAAAACAAAGGTGTTTAACGAGATTTTATAGCTCCCCTTGCTGAAAAACCATAAAATAGAAAATGATCAGGACTGTGGGGCTTGAAGTTGGCTTTACCCAGAGCAGCTGCAGCCCAACCCCTGCCCAGCCTTTGCACCTCCCTCCTGTTCGCTTCGTTCCTTTGATGAAACCCAATAAGAATAATTAAAAAAATTAATTCCAAATTAATTTCCCAGAGGTGAGGCCTGGGAAAAGATTCCCAGAGCAGCTGTGGCTGCCCCTGGATCCCTGGCAGTGCCCAAGGCCAGGCTGGACATTGGGGCTGGGAGCAGCCTGGGACAGTGGAAGGTGTCCCTGCCCATGGCTGGGGTGGGATTTAAAGTCTTTCCAACCCAAAGCAGTCTGGGATTTTTATGTTTCTCCGTGCTGAGTTTGGAATATTTTTTGTGCTGGAATGTTACACATCCAAATTTCTGTTGGAAGTTTGGAGATCTGTGGCTTTCCCTCGTGGCATTCAGCACCTCTCACCTTTAAACCTCAGCTCTTAGGACCAAAAATAATTGGAATTGTTGGGGCTTGAACCCATTCCTAAAAGTCCTCAGGAGCTGCTCTGGAGAACCAGGGATGAGTTCCAGGCAGGAGGAATTCAGAACCTCCTTTGCAGGACCTCATTGTTGTCCCCACATTGAACGGGGGCAGATCTGACTTTTCCAGGGGGATTTCTGGAATTTTTTCCATTGCAAATTCCTCATCGAACACAGCCAGGCCTGGGGGAGCGAGTGGAGAACTCCTCGAGGGGAGAATTCCCTGCCATGAATCCTTGCAGCGTTTGCAGGGGGATCAGTGCAGGAGGAGGAGGAGATGAATGTGCCACAGGTCCTAAAATCCGCTCAGGATCTGTTCCCACGCCCAGACACAATCCCAAATCCCTCTGGGGAGGAGGGAGATGCTTTCCCAAACCCTCCCCGACATTTGGCACTGATTATTGTCCCCTGGTGATCCCCACTGAGGCCAGGGGGGTTCCAGAGCTGTCCCCACTCATTGTCAGAGCCCATCCCAGGGGCACAGCAGAAAACAGGGCACGGAGCAAAACCAGAGCAAATCCTCAATTGGAGGGAAAATTTCCAGCTCGGATGGAGAGGTGGGATCATTGTCCCTGGAAAACCACAGGCTGAAGTCATCCACATTCATCTGATTTTGACTCTGAGTTTCACAATGAGAGAAAGGCTGAGGGAGGGTCATGAGTAATTCCCAAATAAACTTGCCCTTCTCTTCCTTAAAGGAGCTTTTCCATGGATAGCATGGATAGCACGAGCCCTTCTTTTGGCACTGAAAATCCTCATTATCCTGAAATTAGGGAAATTTTCATTGGTGAGGCAAAAGGTGGCTCTGGATGGTCAGGAAAATCTGGAGTCGATGGCCATTCCCAAAGGAGGAGTAGGTTGGGAATTGGCTGAAACTGTTCCTGGAGGGTTTGATTTCTCCCACAACTTTTTCTTAGGATGAGACTTGAGGACAGAAGAAGTTTCCAATAAGGAAAGGGACAGGGAAGGTGGGAAGTGGGAATTCAGTTCTCCCCTGTCCCAGTGGCTGCTCCCCAGACTGGAGGAGTAGGCAGAGCAGGAGAG
This sequence comes from Vireo altiloquus, assembly GCA_013396875.1. NCBI lineage: Eukaryota > Metazoa > Chordata > Aves > Passeriformes > Vireonidae > Vireo > Vireo altiloquus. The sequence goes on from VZRF01003304.1 coordinate 23,262, forward strand.
ATCCCACGGCTGGAGCCACGCAGGGAGCACGGAGAGAGGAAGGAAAAATAACTGTGGAATTCTGGCATGTTCACAATACCGGGAAAGCTGAATGGATCCCAAAGCTGAATGGATCCCAAAGCTGGGAGATCGTGCTCGAGCAGGAGAGAGTGAGAATCAGCTCCCCTGCAATGCGAGCCTGCGGAGATCCTCAGCCCGGATTTCCACGCTCTTTTCCTCCCTCTCCAGCCTTTCCCGGGATCTGGCAGCACCCTCAGCACCGAGCCGTTCCCAGTCCTTTCCCCTCGGTGCTTTCCCAGGTTCCTGCCGCCCCATCCAGGCTCCTCCCGTGTCCTGCCCGCCCTGGCCCCGCTGGGATCCACTCTGCATTTGGGACTAGGCTCCTCTCGCCATCCTTTCCCATCCCAGGGCTCTTTTCCAGAGGTTTTTCCCTCCCTTCCCAGCTCTCCCGAGGAGGCAGTGCCAGGGGGCAGCGCTCGGTGCCATCCATTGAAATTCCCGCTGGCTCCATCCCTGTTTATCTCCCTAATCCCCGGCTTTGTTTAAGGAGCACAAAGGCGATGCCGAGCGTTTGTTTTCCCTGTGTCCTTCCTCTTTCGGTCACACTCACCTCATTTGCATAATTCTCATTAGCTGATGAGCCCTTTCGGCGGCACAGAAGGTGAGAAGGGAAGATCCATCCATGGAAAAACGCTCCGGGACCGTGCCCGCTCTGGGAAAAACCCCCAAGGCGGCAGAGCTGAGAGTGAGGAGGGAAAAAAACGCTGGGTTTTAAAATTTAATTTTTAATTTAATTTTAAAATTTATTTTTAAAAAAATTTAAAAAAAAAATTAAAATTTTAATTTTAATGATGTCCTCATCCCTGGAAGTGTCCGAGGCCAGGCTTGGAGCAGCCTGGGACAGTGGAAGGTGTCTCTGTCCCTGGCAGGAGTGGAATTCCATGAGTTTTAAGGTCCTTCCATCCCAAACCATTCTGTGATTCCATGATTTTAAGACATCCCTTTTATCCTGACCTTCTTTCTGATGGAAATGAGGGATTCCGGCTTGTGCTTCCCAGCTCATAATTCTAGGAGCAATTTTATCCCAAATTCACTGAAGATTTTTTTGTTTTTTTTTCCCCCTTGCAAACCAGCATTGTCCTTCTGGAGTTGCTGCTTTGGAATCTCATTCCCTTCTCCCTCTGGGTCATTCCTGGGACACCATTAATCCCAACCCGTTCAGAGTGGACTCTCCTCACGGTTTATTTTGAAACTCTGCTAATTTTTAGCAGATGCTCAGCAAAGTTCACTTCGGGAGGAGAAATTAGCATCTTTTAGTTTCACCTTCCATCTCCCAGGATCCCTGCACGAAATCCTTGGATAAATCCCTTTTGGGAAGAGGTGGTGTCTTAATTAAAACCCCTCCACTTTATCCATTCCATTGAATTCCCTTCTCTCTCCATCCATGGGATTGATGCCACATTCCTCTTCCTCCACTGATTTGGACCAAACCCTCCCAGAATCCTAAATGGGTGGGAATGGAGTTTTGGGGAGATTTCCCACTGGGAGCTCTTCCCTGCTTTCCTGCAGAGCCTGGATTTATCCAAAGGCGCTGAAACAGAGGGAAAAAAAATAAAAAAAAATCCCAAACTGTGTTTGATTTTCAGCCCCAACGTCTGTGGCTCGAGGTTCCATTCCTACTGCTGTCCCGGCTGGAAAACTCTACCCGGAGGGAACCAGTGCATTGTCCGTGAGTATCCTGTCATCCCTTTATCCATTCATCCATTTCCCTGCTCCAAGGGAGTTGCCAGCCCGGCGGGAAGGAATTCCCAGCTCCCAGTGCAGAGCTCAGGACGGGGCAGGAGCGAAGCTTGTGGGAATTCCCAGCTCCGCTAATCCCGATTAAACCAGGATGGCTCCGACTGGTCCCAGTTGTTTAATTCAGCCTTTAATCCTCTGCTAAAGTGTCCCCGTGTCCCTTGGCCGTGCCTGCTGTGGGACAGGAGGCTCCTGAGGAAGTTGTTTTGCTCCTGAGGGAGTGATTCCCTGCTTGCTCCCATGGAATAATTCAGTTAATTGTTGGTGTCACCAGAGGTGCCTCCCAGCGGGAATTTGCATCTTTGGGGGGCCACGGGAGGATGATTGAGATAAATCTCACCTGAAATGGGAGTTTTTCTTCCTGTCTGGCCTCTCCTGGGCTGGAGAATCCGTGAATGGGCTGATGTAGGATAAACGTGTCCCTGCCCACGGGTGGGATGGGGTTTAAGGTCCTTCCCACTCCTGCTCTGCCTCTCCCTGGGTGATTCCTCTCCCAAGGGATGAATCCAGAGCCAGGACTGTGAGCGAGTTCCACGGAGCTGATCCCAGTGTCCCTCTGTGCCTGCAGCAATCTGCAGGAATTCCTGCGGGGATGGATTCTGCTCCCGGCCAAACATGTGCACCTGCTCCAATGGACAACTTTCCCCCAACTGCGGCTCAGCTGGAGGTAAGGAATTCTCCTGGTGATCCCAAAGGTTCTGTGCTCTCCCAGAAGGGAAAGGAATCGAATCTCTGCACTTCTACCCTGAACTGGGCAGAGCTCGCAAAATATTCCATGTGCTTCAGGGAAAGCACCAAGGGTGCTTTCCCTGAAGGGCTTTTCCTGCAGAAATAAAAAGGGGATTTTGGAGTCTTTTAAGGTCTCAGATGGAGAGAGACACCCCAGGAATTAATCCTCCATCAGCGCCCAGCCGCAGAGGAGCGTTTGGGATAAAGTGACCCCTCAAACCCACAGTTGGGGGTACCTGGGAGGAGGAAATCTCCAGGATCTGGGGATCCAGATCCACGTTGTGCTCCAGACACTCCCGAGGATCCTCCGGGAAGCATCGGAGCCTGCAGCCCTCGGGGAGGGGAAGGTGCTGGAGCCACCAAACTCCGGGAGCCAGGGTCCATGTGGGAGCAATCAGGGAGGAATTCCAGGAATGCCGAGAGCTCTGCATCCATCTGGGCACGGCCCTGGCATTCCCGGGAGCTCGGGGTGGATTGGGGGCTCCTCTGCGGGGGCTCCTCCAACCTGGAATTCGCTGTTGGGGGCTGGATTTCTGTGGAAAAGCAGACAAATTGTGCATTCCAGAGGAAAGAAAAGCCACTGTGCCTCCCCTGGGCCAGCAAAGAGCAGCGTTTCCCGCTCGGTTTCCTGCTCCAGGGAGTAAAGATGTTGTAGGAGTGCTCTGAAGGGGCTGTTTAGGGGGAGTAGTGAGGGAGTAGAGACAAATCCCCCACAGCTGATCCCTGCCAGAGCCACTGATCCCTTCCAATAAACTGTAGGGCTAAACCCAATCCAACTCTGGGAAAAGTTAACAAGGACGAGCTGCCATCCTCCTTTTCCTGTCATTTCTCCTTTTCCTACCACTTTGGCCTCCTCTACCCTGGCAAATCCTGACAAAGCCTTGAAATTTCTGGTTGGAAGATGTTCTTCTGCATTCCAGATCCACAGAGGGCTCCAGCAGTGCCAGGCTTGGACACTCCGAGGTTGGACAGGGACGGAGGAAGGTCCCTGCCTATGGAAGGGGTGCAGTGGGATGAGCTTTAAGGTCCCTTCCAGCCCAAACCTGTCTGGGATTCCCTGATAAATGAGGAGCTGATGGGACCTCAGGGATTTTGGGATCACGGCAGGAGTCAGAAATGGGACCTGGAACAGTCTTTGCCACTTGGGCGGAAGTTTCTGGACCTGGACTCTTCTTGTGTCCAGACCCTGAGCTCCCGAAATTCCTCAGCTCCACTGGACCTTATCCCGAGCTCCCTGTGGTGTGAGGGATGTGCAGGGAGGAGCTGCTGTGGGGACACAGAGACCCCTCAGCCTCCCAGATGTGCTGGATTTGCTTTCCCGGGCTGCCTGAGTGCGGCGAGGGCTGTAGGGAAGCAGATTCCAGCTGGGAACCCTTTCCCAGTAGGAACAGCCTCGTGTCCGATGATCCAGGCAAGGCTTTGAAGCCTCGAGCTCTGTTTCCTGAAGGATTAAACTCCCATCTAAATTTGGGCTGAGCCCTGGCCAGTGGAGCGGGAGGAAGACGAGGAGACGTCGGGAAGGATCCAAACCAGCCCCGGATCCGATGTCCAGCCCTTGTGCTGAGCACTTGGATCATGGAGCCTTCCCAGCTCAGCCCTCTTTGGTCTGAAAAAGAGAATTCTGCTCCCAGAATTCCCACAAAGCCGCAGAATTCTCCCACTTGGACACTTGGGATCCTTGCTGCTCCTGGACAGGCGCTTGGCCCTGGCTCTCCCCAGCCTGGAGTTGGTGTTGGAGGAGCCACAGCCGAGCCTCTGCTCCCACAAATCTGACCCCTGGAGCTGCAGGATCCCACAAATCTGACCCCTGGAAGTACCAGATCCCGGCCCCTCCTCTCCCTGGCAGCCAGAGCTGAGCTCTCCATGGGGTTTTGATGTGAAATCCACTTTTCACACGACTTACTCCAACCTCAGGCCCTGTTAGTTGGAGTGGTCACACCTCCCCGAGTTGGGATGTGTAGTTCCAGGCATTCCAGAGGGAAAGCTGTGGTTGTTGAGCCCCAAACCTCCCTTTTTGGGCTGCTTTGACCCCAAATTCCTTAACCGTGGAGTGATGAAACAGTTAAAGCCAACACTGTGTGTCCACAGCAGGATAAAAGTTCCCAGTTTATTTACTGCTATTGTTTTCCTGCGGTGCCTCAGTCACATCCAGTGGGTCATAATCCAGTGGGAAAGCTGAACTCTCACATGGAAGAATGGAGGATTCGTGCTTTTCTTTCCAAATTCCTTAAAAAAAAACCCCTCTCCCAGTAACTGGATCTTGCCAAGGAGGCCACGTCGTGTTTGTAAAAGGAGGAGAAATGTCTTGAAGTTGATAGTTTTCCTCCACCAGAGAAATTCCATCCCCCCACACTCCTTGGGAGGCTTTGATAGGGAGGAATTTTCAAGATTTGACAGCCCAAAGTGTGAAAAGAGTTGAAAACGGAGCAATAATGGAAAACAATGATAAAAAGTGTGGGAAAATATTGGAGAAGTGTAAAATCCTGAAAGAAAGGATTGTGAGAGGGTTGTCAAAGACAGGGAAATACCAGGAATTGTGCCCTTGTTTGGAGGAAATCCCACAGGAAGGACAAACCTGGAGAGGTTTAATTGGTGTGGATCCCTTAACGAAGTGGAAGGGTTTGTGTGGAACGAGGTTTGGGATGGAGAGCAGGGAAAGATTCTTCCTCCCGAAGCTGCTGGGCACTGCCCAGGGAATGGGCACATTCCCAAACTTTCCAGAGCTCTGGGAGCCTTTGGACACTGCTCCCAGGGATGCTCAGGGTGGGATTGTTGGGGTGTCGGAGTCAGGAGCTGGATCCAGGATCCCTGGGATGTTCCATGGCACCACAAGTGTCCCCTGGAAATGGAGGAGGTGGCTGTTCGGCGTCAGGAATTCCCAGTGTCAGGAATTCCCAGTGACAGGAATTCCCAGTGTCAGGAATTCCCGTGTCAGTAATTCCCAGTGTCAGTAATTCCCAGTGACAGGAATTCCCGGTGACAGGAATTCCCGGTGTCAGGAATTCTCGGTGTCAGGAATTCCCAGTGTCAGGAATTCCTGGTGTCAGGAATTCCCGGTGTCAGTAATTCCTGGTGACAGGAATTCCCAGTGTCAGGAATTCCCAGTGACAGGATTCCCGGTGTCAGTAATTCCCAGTGTCAGGAATTCCCGGTGACAGGAATTCCCAGTGTCAGTAATTCCCCATGACAGGAATTCCCGGTGTCAGTAATTCCCGGTGTCAGGAATTCCCAGTGACAGAATTCCCGGTGTCAGGAATTCCCGGCCCATCGCGCCCCTCAGGGATCCCGGGATGATGTTTCCTGTCCTGTCCCCAGTGCAGAGCTGCAGCCTGAGGTGCATGAATGGAGGAAGCTGCTCCGAGGAGTCCTGCCTGTGCCAGAAGGGATTCACCGGAACCTACTGCGGGCAGCGTGAGTCGGGAATGGGAATGGGAATGGGAACGGGGATGGGAATGGGGATGGGGATGGGGATGGGGATGGGGATGGGGATGGGGATGGGGATGGGGATGGGGATGGGGATGGGGATGGGGATGGGGATGGGGATGGGGATGGGGATGGGGATGGGGATGGGGATGGGGATGGGGATGGGGATGGGGATGGGGATGGGGATGGGGATGGGGATGGGGATGGGGATGGGGATGGGGATGGGGATGGGGATGGGGATGGGGATGGGGATGGGGATGGGGATGGGGATGGGGATGGGGATGGGGATGGGGATGGGGATGGGGATGGGGATGGGGATGGGGATGGGGATGGGGATGGGGATGGGAATGGGAAAGGGAAAGGGAATGGGAATGGGAATAGGAAAGGGCCCCCAGGACACTCCAACATCAGCACAATGTTCTCCTTCCTCCGGAGCCTCATCCCTCCCTCCTGAGCAGCACAGACACAGCTCTGTACCAAAATAC
>VZRF01003304.1:30152-50141 GCA_013396875.1 Vireo altiloquus
TAATAATAATATATTATATAATACATATTTATAATAGAATATATATTTATAATATAATATATATAATTATATTGTGATATATATAATGTTATATATATTATAACATGCAATACATTTTAGGAAGCCTTTAGTAAGCAACTAAGAACAAAATCCCTGAAAGAAAGAATCTCTTATCAATTAGAACTTCCCAAATTCCAATCCCTGGATCCATGTGGGAATCACTCCCAGTGAAGCCAATGAGGATTTTCCAAGACAAACTCCCCCATTCCCCCCAAACTCCCCCTGAGCTCTGCCTGATCCCTTGGTGCCAAAACCTTCCCGAAAGTTCAGCCGGAGGCAGAGGCTCCATATGGAAAATTTCACCCTGAGCAGCAAAAGCTTGGGAAAATCCAAAGGAGCAGCCCAGGGCTGGGGAGGGAATGTGCAGCTCTCGCTCCCTACGTGCTGCTCCCAGCTCCGCCCCGCGCGTCCTGCTCTGGCAGCACATCCCGGCGGGATCGGGACTGCTCCATCCATCCCCTGGAGCTCATCCAGGGGAATCGGGACTGCTCCATCCATCCCCTGGAGCTCATCCCGGCGGGATCGGGACTGCTCCATCCCCTGGAGCTCATCCCGGCGGGCTCAGGAATGCTCCATCCATCCCCTGGAGCTCATCCCGGCGGGATCGGGAATGCTCCATCCATCCCCTGGAGCTCATCCCGGCGGGATCGGGAATGCTCCATCCATCCCCTGGAGCTCATCCCGGCGGGATCGGGAATGCTCCATCCATCCCCTGGAGCTCATCCCGGCGGGATCGGGAATGCTCCATCCATCCCCTGGAGCTCATCCCGGCGGGATCGGGAATGCTCCATCCATCCCCTGGAGCTCATCCCGGCGGGATCGGGAATGCTCCATCCATCCCCTGGAGCTCATCCCGGCGGGATCGGGAATGCTCCATCCATCCCCTGGAGCTCATCCCGGCGGGATCGGGAATGCTCCATCCATCCCCTGGAGCTCATCCCGGCGGGATCGGGAATGCTCCATCCATCCCCTGGAGCTCATCCCGGCGGGATCGGGAATGCTCCATCCATCCCCTGGAGCTCATCCCGGCGGGATCGGGAATGCTCCATCCATCCCCTGGAGCTCATCCCGGCGGGATCGGGAATGCTCCATCCATCCCCTGGAGCTCATCCCGGCGGGATCGGGAATGCTCCATCCATCCCCTGGAGCTCATCCCGGCGGGATCGGGAATGCTCCATCCATCCCCTGGAGCTCATCCCGGCGGGATCGGGAATGCTCCATCCATCCCCTGGAGCTCATCCCGGCGGCTCGAGACACAAACCCCTGGAGCTCATCCCGGCGGGATCGGGACTGCTCCATCCCCTGGAGCTCATCCAGGGGGATCGGGACTGCTCCATCCATCCCCTGGAGCTCATCCCAGGAGCTCGGGAATGCTCCATCCCCTGGAGCTCATCCAGGGGGATCGGGACTGCTCCATCCATCCCCTGGAGCTCATCCCGGCGGGATCGGGACTGCTCCATCCATCCCCTGGAGCTCATCCCGGCGGGATCGGGACTGCTCCATCCCCTGGCCCCATCCCCTGGCCCCATCCTAGGGGGCTCAGGAATGCTCCATCCCCTGGAGCTCATCCTGGCGGGATCGGGAATGCTCCATTGCTCCATTCCCTGGCCCATCCCGGCGGGCAGATCCCAGCTCCACTGCTCCGGGTGGGAGCTGAGGCAGAGCCCAGGGTGGGAGCTGGGAGCTGAGCTCTGAGGGGGAATCTGTGCAGGGCAGGGTCCTGGGGGTCCCTTCCCACTCTGGAAATTCCATCAATCCGTAGGTTTAGTCAGGAAAGTTCCTTTGGCTCCAGCCTGGGAGCTCTGAGTGCAGGGTTTAACCAAGGGGAGCAGGACTGAGTTTAAATCAGGAATATTTTAAGACAGGAATATTTTAAGACAGGAATATTTTAAGCCGGTGACTATTTTAAGTCAGGGAACACCCAAGTGCTGCTCAGAGCTCAGTTCCTTGCTCTGGGATGAGATCCCTGAGCATCCTCCTCTTCTCCCATTCCAGCTGCTCTCACTCCTTGCACCTTTCCCCTCGTGCATTTTTGTGTCTGTTCATCCTGACCATGCTGCTTAAATCCCAGTGCTGTCCGGAGGGAACCGAGACTCCAGAGGGCAGGAAATCCTCTCCAGAGCAATAGGAGTTTGTGTGTGCAGAAAGGGGCTCAGGCAGGAACAGAGAACAATTTTTCCAAGGGAAAAAAAAATGGAAATCAGAGCTTTTCTCTGCATTGGCCGCGCGGAGGCTCTGGATGGGAGAACATGGAGCTGATTGTCCAACAGAGGTGACACTCCAAGCTCTTCCAGCAGCGTGTGTCCCTCTGAGGGGCCTCCCTGGGAGCAGGAATGATGGAATTCTGTGTTTTCCCTCGCAGCGGTGTGTGAGAATGGCTGCCAGAACGGGGGCAGGTGCATTGGGCCCAACCGCTGCGCTTGCGTCTACGGCTTCACCGGGCCCCAGTGCGAGCGAGGTAAGGACACATCCTGGCATTCCCCAGGGCTCTTCCCAGCTGGAATTCACTCCCAGGGCTCTTCCCGGCTGGATTTCACTCCCAGGGCTCAGTCCTGGCCGTGGATTTCACTCCCAGGGCTCAGCTCTGGCATGGATTTCACTCCCTGGGCTCTTCCCGCCTGGATTTCACTCCCTGGGCTCAGCTCTGGGCATGGATTTCACTCCCAGGCTCTTCCCAGCTGGATTTCACTCCCAGGGCTCAGCTCTGGGCATGGATTTCACTCCCTAGGCTCAGCTCTGGGGATTCTGGGTTTTGCTGAATTTCTGCTCGTGCCCCAGCTGGTGCCCCAGGGGCTCCATGGCATTCCTGGTGTTGGAGTGAGAATTCCCCAGGGGATGTGGCTCGGGGTGGCTTTGCCTGGGTGATGTTGGCTGTGCTTGAACAGAGCTGGAAACTCCTGAAAGAAACTTCTGGAAAAGAACTGGAAAATCCGAACGTGTTGTGTGCGTGGAGAGGGGAAGAGGCAAGGGGGCTGAGCAGGGGCAGAGTTTGGGGCCAATGTATAAAATTCTTTACATAAAGGAGCGTTTTCACAAAGCCTGCAGAGATTGGGCTGAGCCAGACTGGTGGGAGAGACAAAACAAATCCTCCAGCTGTGTCCACACTGCTCCTCCCTGCCAAGACAAACAGAGGCTGCTCTGCCGGGCTGGGAACAGCATCCCAGGGGGGTTTGGAGCCAGGTGAGACCTTCCAGGGATAACCAGGGACAACCAGGGATAACCAGGGATAACCAGGGAACAGCTTAACAGGAAAATCTGGGCTCCTGCTCCATCCTTGGGGCTGTGGAGAGGAGTCCCTGAGCGCCAGGATTTGTGTCCTGCTGCTTCAGGGGGTGCTGGAGGGGTTCACAGGAATCCTTGGGAGTCTCCATGATGAGATTCCAGCAGCAGCACCTTCTGTAGCTCTCAGTTCGGATCCAGTCCTCGTTCCTAAGGGTTTTCCTGGAGAAGGATTCATCCAAAGCAGAGCCTGGAGCCCTTTCCTCATAGGGAGAAAGGACAAATCTCATCACAGGGCTGGGGAATGTGCTGGGATCTGCCAGATGTGGAATTCTCTGCATTAATAACTGGAGTAATGAGTGAGGAGCGTAAACAAACACAAACCAAACACAAGAAATTCCCCCTTGGCAGGAGGGAAAACTTATTTCCCTGGAGGTGGCAGAGCTCTGGAGCAGCTGCCCAGGGAGCTGAGGTTTCTCCCTGTCTGCAGGCTCCAAACCCACCTGGTTCCTGTGTCACCTGCTCCAGGTGACCCTGGGTTGGACTGGATGATCTCCAAGCCCAGAATTAGGGTTCTGAGAGCTCCATCCCTGACAAAAATAACTCATCTCCCCCCCCCAGCCAAAATCCATCCAATTCTGGATTTATTTAAAGGGCTTCACTTGAATTTACTTTCTTGCCATAGCAAGAAATAATTTCAGTTTTAAATTGGAAGAAAGTGAGTTTCTGAGTGCTAAGAACAGCTCCAGTAAGAGGCTGCTTTGTACTGGGAGCAGAACAAACCCCCCTCACACCTCATCCAGGAAATTCCCCACTCCAGAGGTAAACACCCTCGGAGCGAGGAACTCACAGAATTCCAGCATCATTTCCTCCCTCTCTCCCTGACATCTTCGGGGACGAGGGGCTGGGGGATATTTTGTGGAACCTGAGCTCCCATTACATCAGCGTGGGAGGAAAAATCTGCAGCCCAGAAGAGCTGAGGCTGTGGGGCTGAGGTTTGCTCACGGTTTTACAGCACAAGGAGGGGTTTGGAAGTCGTGGCTCTGATTTCTCCCTCCCTCAAGTAGGAAAAAATGACCCAAAAAATGCCTGAGCTTGACTCAGGTGATGTTTGGAGCTCCTCCTGCTCCTCCAGGGATGAGGTTTTTAATTTGGGGCTGTTTTTCCAGCCGAATGAAATCTTCCCTGTGGAGGCCATGGAAGAAAATCTCCAGATCTGCTTTTCCCTGGGATTTGGGAGCTGAGGTCTCTTCCAAGGGACTTTGGGAAGTGCCAGGTTTCCACCTGAGTGCTTGGAAAAAGCTCTGGAAGTGCCACCCCAGCACCTCCAGTGACCAACCAGGACAAATCCTGACCCCGAGGGCTCTTCCAGGAGTTTCCAACCCCAGCTCTGACATTCCCAGCTCCGTGTTTCCCTGTGCTCTTTGTGCCTCAGGAGCTGCTCCTTGCAGGAGCTCTCTCCGGTTTCATCAGGCCGAGACTTCGTCAGGAAACTGTAAAAATAGGACAGGAAAACGCAAAAAAAAAAAGTTCTCCCTTTACAATTTCCTTTGGATGTGTTTTCTCAGCACTTGGAATGTCTGGCTGCAGAAAGTGCCCCCGCCAGCTTTTTCTTTTCTGCAAAAGTCCAAACAGTTAAACTTGAGGAATGTGGCTGTGTTTGGGTGAGGTAAGGAAATGACGAGCTGGAGAAAGTATTCCATGAGAAAGGAGCCCCTTGGGGAGACCCTCGGGCTGCTCCCACCCCCTCCCCCGGACAGAGGCAGCATGATCCGGGCTGGAAAACACCTGGAGAACAACAGGAGAGATCCTTGGGAATTGGCTCTGGGATGCTGAGCCCTTGTGCCATGTCCTGAATGTCCATGGAGGGACAGGACACAGGGAATGGCTTCCCACGGACACAGGGCAGGGTGAGGAAGGAATTGTTCCCTGTGAGGATGAGGAGGGGCTGGGATGGATTTCCCAGAGCGGCTGTGGCTGCCCCTGGATCCCTGGCACTGCCCAAGGCCAGGCTGGAGCACCCTGGGACAGGAACCAGATGGGATTTAAGGTCCTTTCCAACCCCAAGCATTCCAGGGTTCCAAGGTCTCTGTGAACAGAGCATTCATTGCTCCACTGAGAATCTGATTTTATCCTGAATCCTCTGTGATCCCAGTCCTGGTCCCGGTGCTTCCTGATCCTGGTGTTTCCCAATCCCAGTCTCTCCCAATCTCTCCCAGTCCCTCCCAGTTCCAGTCCCTCCCAATCCCAGTCTCTCCCAGTCTCTCCCAGTCTCTCCCTATCCCAGTCTCTCCCAATCCCAGTTCCAGTCTCTCCCAGTCTCTCCCAATCCCTCCCAGTTCCAGTCTCTCCCAGTCTCTCCCAGTCCCAGTCTCTCCCAGTCCCTCCCAGTCCCTCCCAGTCCCTCCCAGTCTCTCCCAGTCCCAGGATTTGTGTTGCTCTGGCCCCATCCCAGCTAGGCCTGGAGCTCCCTGGGGATGATCCTCAGGCCACTTTTGTCCCTCAGTTTTTAAGGAAAAGCCTCCATTGTTTGTTGTGAGGAGGAATTGGAGCTCCAGCAGAGGACAAAGCTCCTCTTCCTCAGCTCTGTTTGTTTGTTCTGGAGAGGAGGAATTCGGGAGGGAATTCCAGAGGGTGGGAGAAGGGAAAGGCTCCTCATTCCCTTCTGCCCCCATGGTGGATTTGTGTGGCTGGGATTGTCCTTCAGATAGCACAGGAAGTCGTGGAATTATCCCACTTTTCCATCTCCAGGGATCTGAATTCCCCCCGGAGCTGACTCCGGGGGGAATCCACCCTCCTGGCTCCGTGGATGTTGTGGGAGTGGAGGAAACTCTTTTTTCTCGTGAATATTTTCAGGAGTTCCTGATCAAACCCTCCCCGTTCCCCCAGGCGAAATCAGGACCAGTTAAAAGGGAATAAAATGTTCATTTTCAAAGCCTTTTTCATTCCCCTCCAGCACAGGGAGGATTCCAATCCACTCCTAAATCCAATCTTCCATATCCCACTGAAACTGAGGTGCAGTAAAGTCATAAATGCTTCGGGTCCAGCTCCAGTTTCAATGCAGGTGTTACAAAACCTCTGGAAAAAGCCTTTGTTGGGAGCTGGAATGAACATTCCCGTGCCAAACAAGGGCACCAAACCCTGGTGTTATCCCAGGGCTGTTCCTGTTGGATTCCCTGCAGTGCTTTAGTGGGAATTGTCATTGGAATTGTCATTGGAATTGTCAGGGATTCAGCTCTCGAGGGGTTCCCAAAATTCCCCAATCTAGGATTCCCTGCAGTGCTTTAATGGGAATTGTCACTGGAATTGTCATTGGAATTGTCAGGGATTCAGCTCTCGAGGGGTTCCCAAAATTTCCCCAATCCAGGATTCCCTGCAGTGCTTTAATGGGAATTGTCACTGGAATTGTCATTGGAATTGTCANTCCCACTTTTCCATCTCCAGGGATCCGAATTCCCCCCGGAGCTGACTCAGGGACACCCTCCTGGCCCCATGGATGTTGTGGGAGTGGAGGAAACTCTTTTTTCTCGTGAATATTTTCAGGAGTTCCTGATCAAACCCTCCCCGTTCCCCCAGGCAAAATCAGGACCAGTTAAAAGGGAATAAAATGTTCATTTTCAAAGCCTTTGTCATTCCCCTCCAGCACAGGGAGGATTCCAATCCACTCCTAAATCCAATCTTCCATATCCCACTGAAACTGAGGTGCAGTAAAGTCATAAATGCTTCGGGTCCAGCTCCAGTTTCAATGCAGGTGTTACAAAACCTCTGGAAAAAGCCTTTGTTGGGAGCTGGAATGAACATTCCCGTGCCAAACAAGGGCACCAAACCCTGGTGTTATCCCAGGGCTGTTCCTGTTGGATTCCCTGCAGTGCTTTAGTGGGAATTGTCATTGGAATTGTCATTGGAATTGTCAGGGATTCAGCTCTCGAGGGGTTCCCAAAATTCCCCAATCTAGGATTCCCTGCAGTGCTTTAATGGGAATTGTCACTGGAATTGTCATTGGAATTGTCATTGGAATTGTCATTGGAATTGTCAGGGATTCAGCTCTCGAGGGGTTCCCAAAATTCCCCAATCTAGGATTCCCTGCAGTGCTTTAATGGGAATTGTCACTGGAATTGTCATTGGAATTGTCATTGGAATTGTCATTGGAATTGTCAGGGATTCAGCTCTCGAGGGGTTCCCAAAATTCCCCAATCTAGGATTCCCTGCAGTGCTTTAATGGGAATTGTCACTGGAATTGTCATTGGAATTGTCATTGGAATTGTCATTGGAATTGTCAGGGATTCAGCTCTCGAGGGGTTCCCAAAATTCCCCAATCTAGGATTCCCTGCAGTGCTTTAATGGGAATTGTCACTGGAATTGTCATTGGAATTGTCATTGGAATTGTCATTGGAATTGTCAGGGATTCAGCTCTCGAGGGGTTCCCAAAATTCCCCAATCTAGGATTCCCTGCAGTGCTTTAATGGGAATTGTCACTGGAATTGTCATTGGAATTGTCATTGGAATTGTCATTGGAATTGTCAGGGATTCAGCTCTCGAGGGGTTCCCAAAATTCCCCAATCTAGGATTCCCTGCAGTGCTTTAATGGGAATTGTCACTGGAATTGTCATTGGAATTGTCAGGGATTCAGCTCTCGAGGGGTTCCCAAAATTTCCCCAATCCAGGATTCCCTGCAGTGCTTTAATGGGAATTGTAATTGGAATTGTCATTGGAATTGTCATTGGAATTGTCAGGGATTCAGCCCTCGAGGGGTTCCCAAAATCCCTCCTGATCCCGAATTCCATGGTGCTATAATGGGAATTGTCATTGGAATTGTCAGGGATTCAGCCATCGAGGGGTTCCCAAAATTCTCCCAATCCCGAATTAGTGGATTTTAGTGGGAGCTTCACCTGGAGCTGGAGAGGTGGAGCAGCTCCGTGTCCCACCCTGGGCTCAGGGAACAGGGAGGATCAATCCTGGCTTTCCCCTCTCCTTTTCCAAGGAAAAACCCAACTCCTGAGGGACATCTACCTGCAGCAGGGCTCCTGGAGCGTGGATCCCACACGGGGACTGCGAGAGGCTTCAGACATCTCCTGAGCGTCCCCAATTCCTTCATAAAATTTCATTGGTGCCTCATTAAAAATTTAATCATTTACCCATTAAAATTAGCACCAGCTGGGGCTGGAAGGCAGCCAGAGCTCTCCAGACTGCAATTTCCTTGGCTTCCTTCCCTCCCGAGGAGTCATCTGCATAGGAAAAGTTATTTTGGGCAATTATTTGCTTAAAAGGAGGTGTTCTCCTCACAATTCCTGCATTCATTATCCCTCTCCAGGAATTCCTGCAAGGGGAGATGAGGAGGGAGATGAGGAGAAGGATAATTATCTCTCCTCCCTTTACTCTCTGTTCACAGCATCAGTTTGGGCTTCAATTTATTAATCTGAGTTTTTTTGGGGTCCACCCCACCGTGGCATCAGCCACTGGGCTGAGATCTCGTAAAATTTGGGTAAAAAAAAAAGAAAAAAAGGATAATTCTTTGGTGACTCCTCCTGGTTTGTGTTTCTGGTGTGATTCCCTAAAAATAAGGCATTTTTGGGAGATCCCATCACCTTCACACCCATGTAACTTCCAAACCATTCCTTTTTTTCCCTCTCAAACCCTTCTCCTCCCAACCTCCTGCTGGCACCCACAGCTGGATCAGCTTTAATTTTCAGGACTGAGCTGCTCCAGAGCACAAAGCAGAGGAAGCCTTAAACTGGAAATGAGGAATTCTTTGCTCATCGATTCTTTCCGAGACAGGAGGATTTCCTGGGTGTTTTCCATGGATTTTGGGACACCATTTCCTAGGATTCCCAGTGCTTTCACCACCCACCCCCAACTCCACACAAGATTTTTGTTGCTTCACACATCAAACCCAAACCTTTCCCTGCGGGGTTAATCCGAGAACAGAGATTTGGGGTCATAATAATTAGGCAGTTCCTAATTACTGCCTAATTCCAGCCTGGAAATTCCCTGGGGATGTCTCAGCCAGCCCTGGCTGCCTGACCAACACCTGACAGCTCAGACAGCTCACAGGGAACATTCTGGGCTGACAGGGATGATCTCCAAGGGGTTTTTTTTTATTTTTCCAGCCACAGATCAAACACTTCCATGCCATCACCTCTGGAAAATCTCACTGAGGGATTTCGCTTCCTGCTGGATCCCTGCTGTGCCAGCATCCCTCATCAAGGGTCACGGGAGCCCAGGCAGTGGCAAACCCACATTCCTGAGGGCAAAACCCTGCAAAAAATGGGTTAAAATCCCATTTTTTAATGGGTTTTAAGGGATGGGAGGATCCTAATTGGGAATGGGAAACCTGCCGGTTGTTCCCACAGTGTCTGGGGTTTGAAGCTGAAATTGCCAGGAGATGTTTGAGAGCTAAAGTGAAGAAATTAATCCTGAGACGGAATCCCAGAGTCTGAGAATTTGAGAATCCCACAATCCCAGACTGGTTTGGGATGGAAGGGAACATAAAAATCATGAAATTCCCTTCCACTGTCCCAGGCAGCTCCTGGGACACTCCTGGGACACTTCCAGGGAAGGATCTTTGTAAATAAGTGAAATTTGACTGCTTTCCTCATCCCCGAAATTCTCCAGGACAGGTGGAATTGCAGCCCTGGAATCACCTCTTTGCCTGACTTTCGATTTTCAGTTCCTTTCAGTGCCACCTCCAACACCAGATTTGTCACCATTTGTCACCACGGCAGATTTTTTCCCCCATAGATTTGACACCAAGCAGCGTGGAGGAAATCCCAGGAATCAGGAAATCCTGGAATCCTCCCCGTGCTGGATCTCATCCCAGGATTGATTCCTTTCTCCCATTCCCACCCAGATTACCGCACTGGGCCCTGCTTCAGCCAGGTGAACAACCAGATGTGCCAGGGCCAGCTGAGTGGCATCGTGTGCACCAAGACCATGTGCTGTGCCACCATCGGCCGCGCCTGGGGTCACCCCTGCGAGATGTGCCCTGCCCAGCCCCACCCCTGCCGCAGGGGCTTCATCCCCAACATCCGAACCGGAGCCTGCCAGGGTGAGAGGAGAGGGGAGGGCTCGGAGCTGGGAATGGCACCGGAGGGTGGAGGGTGCTGGGAGGGGAGTACTGAAATGGAGCCACAAAAGAGCCACAAAATAGCTCCAAAACAGCTCCAAAATAGAGCCNAAAAATAGCTCAAAAACAGCCACAAAACAGCCACAAAATAGAGCCCCAAAACAGCCACAAAACAGCCCCAAAATAGAGCTGAAAACCAGCCCCAAAACAGAGCACAAAACAGTCCCAAACCAGGGTCCCAACATAGAGCCCCAAAACAGCCTCAAAGAGCAGAGGGTGCTGAGAGGGGAGTCCTGAAATGGAGCCCCAAAACAGCCACAAAACAGCTCCAAAACAGCCCCAAAATAGAGCCCCGAAATAGAGCACCAAAACAGTCCCAAAGAGTGGAGGGTGCTGAGAGAGGAGTCCTGAAATGGAGCCCCAAAACAGCCCCAAAAGAGGGTCCCAAAACAACCCCAAAACAGCCCCAAAACAGGGTCCCAAAATAGAGCTGCAAAACAGCTCCAAAACAGCTCCAAAAACAGCCCCAAAACAGCCCCAAAACAGGGTACCAAAATAGAGCTGCAGAACAGCCCCAAAACAGCCCCAAAGAGCAGAGGGTGCTGAGAGAGGAGTCCTGAAACAGAGCCCTAAACAGCCCCAAAATATAGCCCCAAAACCACCACAAAATAGAGAACACTGAGAGCAGAGTCCTGAAATTGAGCCCCAAAACAGCCCCAAAATAAAGTTTTGTCTCCCTCTTGCTTGAGCCAGGAATTCATTCCTCTCCCTTCCCTGTCCTTATCCCTGCTGCCATCTGAGGGATAATTCCCTCTGGAGCGTGCCCCAGATCCCCACTGGACACTGCTCCACGGTTCCCTGACGTCCCTGCTGCTCTTCCCGCAGATGTGGACGAGTGCCAGGCCATCCCTGGCCTCTGCCAGGGCGGGAATTGCATCAACACCGTGGGATCCTACGAGTGCAAATGCCCTGCAGGGCACAAGCAGAGCGAGACCAGCCACAGGTGTGAAGGTAAGGGAAGCTCCAGGCCTGGATCTGCCAGGATTCTCCACTTCCCGACATCCCTGGAGTATTTAAATCGTGGGTTTTTCCATGGGAAGAGCTCCCATTCCAGGCTGGATCCCACCTCCCAACCAGCCCTGCCAAAGGCTGGCTGTGGGCTGCTTCCCAGAGTCCAAGGCCAGGAAATGAGGAATAGGCCTTGCCTGATCCCCTGATCTTCCCTGAAACCAGAAGGAAATGGTTTGGTTTGTTCACAGAGGGGTTTTTTAAAGGATGTTTTAATGGGAACATGGATTGATGGCACAGAAGGGAGCTCTGGAAGGCTTCAGCCAGGCTCAGCTCAGGGCTGCCTCCAAAGCTCTGCTGGATTCTGAGTCTGATTAAGCCTTGAAAACTCAACAGCTTTTAATTTTGAGGCTCTTCATGAGGGCTGTGAAGGTTTAATCACTGTGAAATGTGGAATTGGGCTGGCTGTGGGAGCTAAAGGAGAGCTCTGGAAGCTTCTGGAACTGGGAGAGTGGGAGCTTGGGATGAGATGATCTTTAAGGTCCTTCCAACCCAAACCATTCCAGGATTCCAGGATTCTTTGCCCTGGGTTCAGCCCCGCAGGGAATCTTCCCCAAAGAGAGCTGGGAGCTCCAGAGGTCAGTCCCCGGTGGGGGATGGACATTCTTTCATCTCCAGGAAACATCTGTGTCTGTGGATCCTCCTGGGCAGGGCGCCAGGAGACTAAAATCCTGACAGAATTCCTGCAGAGCTCTGACATCCAGGGACTGAAAGCAGGAGAATCCAAACCAAACCTTTTTCTGTGTCGGTGAAGGACCAGCTCCCCGAATCCAGTGATATTCCAGGAATTTTCCTGGCCAAGGTGGGACCAGGGGCAGCAGAAAGCTGCTCCTGCCTCTCCCACGCCGGCTGGGGAGCAGAGCACATCTGAAACCAGTTGAGCTGGAATCTCCTCCATCCCGAGATTAAACCCAATCCATTGTCTGGATCTGTCCTCCAGATGTGAGAGGCCTCCCCCTTCCCCCAGCGCCTGGAAAAGCAGCTCCAGGTGGCCACAAACAGCTTTTCTTCCCTGCCCTGCCCTCAAAAGGGACATCTCCAGCATCCCCAGGGGCTGCTCCGTCCCTGGGATCAGCACCAGGACAGGATGCTTCCCTCTGGGAATGACATGAACAGCAGGGATGCTCTGAGGGGATGAGGTTTGAGGGATCTGTGTCACCTCCACGTCCCCACAGGGCCACCAGAAGGTGAGGAGGGTGCCAGGAAAGCAGAATCACCTTTGGGGTATCACTGCTCGCCTGCAGGAGTGTGATTCCCTAAAATGCTGTGGATGAGGGAATAGAGAGGATTCCTCTCCCACTTTATGGACACAAGAAGGTTTAGCCCCTGTCTCTGAATTTCCTGCACCCTTTGATCCGTCAGGAATTTGGTCCAGCAGATGGAGCATCAAATTCCTGAGCTTCACATTCCTGAAACTGCCAAAATCTCTGCCTTGGTCCTCCTGGCTGAGCCCAGGGGTTCAACCAAAGCAGCAGCCGGAGGATGGATTTGTTATCCAGGGGTGCTCCAAGCTCCAAATCCCAGCTCCTGGGATTCCCTTGTCGGGTTTGGGGTTCATTTCCAGCTGGGGAAGGGAGAGGAGCTGTGGGCAGAGGAGTTGCTCCCCTCTCCTTCTCAGATTCCACACCCAAGGGCGTCCAGGGAATATTAATATTAAACCTCCATCAAACACCTCTGGGGATTCCTGTCGGGGAGCTCAGAGCCCAGACCGCTAATTAACGACGCCCCCTCATTAACCATGTCCCCTCATTAACGATGTCCCCTCATTAACGCGGGCGGTTTGCGTCCCCGGCTGTGGCAGCAGAGATAAGAGGGATAACAGAGATAAAGGCGGTGCCTTCCCAGAGGGATCCTTATCTCTTCACACAACCCTTATCTCCAAACACCAACCAACGGCACCTCTGCGGTCCCGAAAGGACAAAGATTCTTTTCCAAATCGAGATATCCCGAGCTGATAAGGGAGGTCCCGAGCTGATAAGGGAGGCCCCGCGCTCCCGAGCACACCAGGAGGATGCAGCTCCACATTCCCGGGATGGATTTCGCTCACTCCTGCAGGAAAAACGAATCCTTCTCCTATCTGGGGAAACTCTCGCCCCACGTCCAGCCTGGATTTGTGCCTGAAGCTCCTCCAAGCTCAAATTCTCGGGGCTGCTCCGTTCCAGGCTCGTCCCTGAGGAATGTGACGCTTCCAGAGTGTGGCTCGAGTTATCCTTTTGTCCATTGTGTTCCGAGGAGCTCCAGGGATTGCCGAGCTCTGGGTGATGAGAATTCCTGGCACCGCTCCCCTTCCGAGGGATCCCAGCAGTCTGGGAAACAGGGAAGTGCTGAGTTTAGGGCGCGGAGCTGATCCCTAAAAACCTCTGGAGACGAGGTCGGCTTGGGAAGCACCGAGAATTATTTTTGTGGTACAAAAGGGTGAGAGAGGAGGGCGAGGATTGCCAGGTTAGGGATGAATTAACCGGTCACACACCCGGATTGTGGTGGGAAACAAAAAAAAAAGGAAGAAAAAGGAGGATCTGTTGAGGTTTTAGGGGAACGAGAGCCTGGGGAGAAGGGCAAGTTTGGATCCAGCTGAGCTCTTAACGCGGCAGGAGGAAAATTGTTGAGGACACAAGAAAATTCCTGCTGCAAAGTGGAGAGAGGGAACATCAAAGCTGAACTCGGACACATCCTCCTGCTCCAGAGACCTGGATCCATAAATCACAGGGAAAGGGGAGGCTGTGGCATCCTTAAATTATCCTGGAAGCAACCGGAAAAATGACACCGGAGGGAACAATTCCGTGGTGTGGAGTTAAGGGGGAATCGCTGGCTGGACAAAGCTTTTCCTGCCATAATTCCAGGGTTTCTCTGCCAAGAATTTCACTTTTTAGCAGCCCTTCCTGTGCTGCAGGACAAAGGCCAAGCTCTGCTATCAGTGAGGTAATGCCAGTGCCTCATCCAGGATGCTTCCCAAAGGAATGGGTCCTGCATCCAGAATCCATCCAGGGTGATAAGAGACAAGAAAAATCCACGGAGAAACACCAGGAAAGGGAGTGGAAGGCTCCAGGCAAGCTGTGTGCAACAACCTCAGCTCAAATCCAGCCAGGATTTGACCATTTCTGGCCTCTCCAGGACATTCTGCCAGGGGAACAAATCCTGGAATTCCAAAGCTCACCTGTTTTTCTCGCCCCTTTGGATGTGAGGTGCTCCTTATGTTCCCCCAGGCCAGGCTTTTATCACCAGGGCACAAAATCCCAAATTTCCTGATGGAGCCAAGGCTCTGTTGCCTCTCATTGATATTCCTGCACCAGATGGAGCTTCCCAGAATTTTCCATGGGCGGATGGAACCCAAAAAACCAATTTCTTTCCATTTCCTCCCAAAACCCCCTCAGAAGAGCTCATTGTTTGGCTCCATCCAGAGCTCATTTCCCTGGATTTGGGGTGGTTTGGAGGTTCCATTCCTCCCTCCGTGGTTCCTCTCTCCTTTCTGGGAGGGTTTGAGTCCCTGGTGCTGCAGCAGAGAGATCCCAAAGCTCCACTCCCGGGGATGTTTTCTCCATCAGATCCTGGTTTTTTAGCACATGGAAAGGTTGGGGTTCCCACAGGTCTGGGGGCACCATGTGGGATGAGCTTTGCAGCTCCAACTCTTCCAGAGGCTCTGCAGCCTTTTGGCTTTTCCAGCCTTTTCAGCCTTAAGGACGAGGCCAATTCCAACCCCAGCCCGGCTCCAAAATCAACGTTTGCCTTGAATCCTGCCATTGTCTGAGCAGCAGAGCACAGGATCCTGCTTTAATTTCGAACAGAAGGTTGGAAAAGTCGGGAAGGAGCCAGGCTGGAGCTGGCAGAATTCCCTGCCTGGCGCTGGGTGTTAATGAGAGGGGAATGAACCCATCCCACTGGGTCAGCTCTGCCTGAACGGATCCAAACCACCACGGGACACTCACAGGGGGAAAATCGAGAAGGAAAATGTGGTGGGGAAGGGCTGAAAGGACAACAAAGCCCAGGGCTCAGGTTCCCAAAGCTCAGGATGTGGAGTCCTGCAGGAACAGGCTCTTTTCCAGCTCCTTAGCACCGGGATTTTCAAGGGGGGGAAGGAAGGAGCTGCAGTTTGAGTGAAGCCCTTGGATTCCCTGATTTTCCATGGGAATAGGATTCACCCACAGCCCCAATGCTGCTTTGGGGTGAGTGAGGGATGTCAGAGCACAGATCTGGCAGCTGCCCCCAGACCTGGGATCCTCCCCTGTGCCACACCAAGTTTTGAGCTGTTTTTTCCCCCCCAATAGCACAACTTTTCCTTCCCAAAACTCTTTTCCTTCCAGAGCTCCGTGAGCTGTAGCCCAGGGCAGGGCTGGGATTAAATGACATGGCTGATAAAATCTCTTTTTTGGCTGCAGGGGCCCAGGTGGGGGAAGTGTGTTCTGTGTTCTGGGAGCTCTCAGGGCTTTTCTGAGTGACTCGAGCACCAAAGAGCCAGAGCAGCACCCCAAGGCTCAGGGGACACCTCAGGTGGTGGCCTGGGGGCACAATGTGAGAGGAATTTGTCTTCCCCTCTTGACTGGAATAGAATCAGGGAAGGGAACCATGAAATTGTCGCTAGAGAGCACAAAAGGAACACATGCACACACATGTAGTGAGGTGAAAGGAAAAAGAGGAGGAAGTCTTTAATTTTCTGTCTTATATACAATTTTGTGGGACCTCGTGGATTGGACAGTGAGGTTCTCTCCTCTCCAACTCCACTGGTTCAGGTAAAAGTCTATCGAAAACCTCTTCTAACAAGAATGGAATGAAAAATAAGAAAGTTACAAACCCACTACTTTGTTGATGTGAAATGCATGAGAAACTCTATAGCAAAAATGCAAACAGAATTAGAAGGTTGAAAAACAGAGTGACAATGAAATATCCTGGGCTGGGAGGGACCCACAGGGATCTGCATGGTCATGGTCACCCAGAGCCCTGAGTGCTCCATCAGAGCTTTCCTTGGACACCTCTAGGGATGGGAACTCCAAACCTCCCTGGGCAGCCCTGCCAAGGCCTGACCTCTCTTTCTAGGGTGAATTTTTCCTGCTGTTCAGCCTAAACTTCCCCAGGGAGGAGCTGTGCAGAGAAACAGAGAACTCTCCTCCTCTGGGAGAGTTTTGGAGACTCTTTACAGTCTCCCCCTCTGAGAGAGTTTTGGAGACTCTACGGCCTTGAGCATCCCACAAACCACCCCCAAACTCCATCTCCCGCCCTCCGTGCCTGGGTGTGGGTGAGGAAGGAGCCATTCCTCATCCTCCCGGTGGGATTCTCTCCCTTGCAGACGTGGATGAGTGTGGAGCCATCCCTGGGGTGTGCGACGGCGGCGACTGCACCAACACCGTGGGCAGCTACGTGTGCTCCTGCCCCCGAGGCTTCGTCAGCAGCCACGACGGCTCCCGGTGCCTCGGTGAGGGGAGAGCCTGGCTGGGGCTGGGCAGGGCTCTGGGAGGGCTGGGAGGATCCCCAGAGGGATCAGGGGGTGTTGGTGGGATAGGGTGATGCCTGAAATGGGTACCTAGAAACACAGACCAGACTGGGATAAAGGAATAAAGGAACAAAGGAGGGATTGATTTGAAAGGCCTTCAGAGGTCACACTCTGGGCTCTCCAGAGGCTCCTGCCTCAGTGCATCCCAAAATGGACAATGACAGCTCCCGAGTTCTTCCCACTTTGATATCAGCATCAATTGCCCAAGCAGAAGCCAGGCAAGGATGGAATTTGCCCAAGCTTGCCCCCCTGTCCCCAAGATGAAGGTTTGCAGTTGTTGGGCCCAGGAGGGTCTGGGTGTCCTTGGAGAGCGAGCTGGAGAGGCTTTGTTATGTCAGTGTGAGCATGAGAGAACAGCACTGAACGAGCTCCAGGGAACTGCAGAGTCACACTGGGCACTGCAGGGGTGGGAAAATATAAAATTTAAACCCTGAAGCATCAAGGGGGGAGCACTCAGTTCTCACTGATCCATCCAATCCTGCTCCCAGCTGGATTCTCTCTCTCCCTCTCCAGAATTTGGTGCTGGGTGAAAGGGTTGACAAGGACACGAGGAGGAGGAGGATTGGGAGGAAGGCATGGGGCTGGGAATGTGGTGGGAGTGAGGATGGGGAGGTCTGGGAAGTGGAATTCCTACGGAACAGGCAGAGGTTGGTGGGGCAATGCAGAGAGTCAGGTGCAGCTTCCTGTGGAAATTAATACAGCAAAAAAAAAAAAAAATCAGCTCCAAATCCTTTTCTAGCCACAGATCCTGGAGCAGGATTAAATGTTTTAGTTCCAGGAGGAAAAAAAAAAATGTTGTGAAGTGTAAAAAGTAAAGCCCAAATCCTCTTGTTTGGGAAACTGATAGATTTTAATGGGAATGGAATTTTTTCCTGCTGTTTCCCAGCTCCTGCCATGAGCCCAGAGGGGTGTGACAGCTCTGGGATGAGTCATGTGGACATTCCCCACTTCCCTTGAAACCAAGAGCTTCGAGAAACGAAAATAAATAAAATTAGAAAGCCCAGATTTAAAAATAGTCCCGAGCTGATTTAGCTGCAGTGGACTCTGAGTGCACCTGAGCTGGCTCTGGGTGCTCCAGCCTTTCCCTGAGCTCCCTTTTTGGGACAGGCAGGGCTTGTTTTGGCCAAACCCACAGCTCCTGCTGGGGTGAGCTTGCCCTGGCACCCAAATTTTACTCGAGGAGAGTTTGGGGTGGATTCAGGCCCCAGGTTTACATCCTGTGAAATAAATCCAGGGAGCAGCTGGGAAAATGGAAGATGGATAAAAAATGTGAGCACTTTTAAAGCATGAGCAGCATCAGGAGAGGGGAGATTGTCACCCTGGAGGTGACCTCAGTGAGGACATTTAGGACTTGATCCCTTCCCCTCCCTTTTCAGCACAGCAAAGCTCATTTTTCATGGCACTGCAATGATCTCCTGCAGTTCTTGCAGCTGGAACAGCAACACCCAGAGCTGGAGCTGATCCCCAGGGCCAGGAGCTGTTCCCAGTGCCTGCTCCAGTAAAAAGGAGCATTCCTGGGACTGAGGAGCATCCCTTCCCCCTGCTGAAGGCTCCACAGGCAGCTCAGGAGCTGCTCCAGCAGCTGGAGGGGCTCAGTGGATTTTCCTTTTCCTTTCCTTGGTACAATGAGTTCCTCTTCCAGAGCAGCTTAAAAGAATGATTTTGAAATGAAGAAAAATGGCCTTTCAGGACATCCCCAACACGATGTTCCTTCCTTCCCTCCCCCCCTGCGGCTCAGCACTGCTGCTCTGCCCTTTCTGAGCTCTTTTTCTCCCTGAAGGATTTGGGTTTTGCCTCTCCTGGGCAGCATCAGCAGGTTCAGTGCCTCAGGTGCTGGGTTTTGCTGAGCCTGGCTCACAGAGGGCTGGGAGAGTTCCACTGAGGGCTTTGCCTGCCTGGAGAGCTCTTTTTGCCCACTTTGGTCTAAGCAAGAGGAAAGAGGAAGCATGAGGGCTGTGGAATCATGGAATGGGTCAGGAGGGATCTCAGAGCTCGTCCAGGGACACCTCCCAGCATTCCAGATCCAGCCTGGGATCTCTCCTGGCCCCTCAGGATGAGCAGGACAGAGCTCCCCCTGTGCTCTGCCACCCCCTCTGGGCTCAATCCCCACCTCGGGGCTCTCTCTAATCCCATCTGGAATTTCCCCTCCCCTCTCTCCTGCAGCATTTTCTGCCTTCCAGGAGTTTTGTGCAAAGCTGTGCCCTGGGACCCTGAGCAGCCCCATGGCTTCTCCTCCCCTTCCTCAGGATTAGGAGCTAATCCAGTCCTGCATTCAAGCCCTGCTTCCACCCTTCCCTTCTCCAGCTCTGCCTTTCTCTCTGCTCGTGTTTTCGGTGGATAAATTTTCCTGAGAGGAGCAATTCCCAACAAAATCCAGCTCTGAGCAGGGACTGAGGAAGGAGCTGCTGGTGGGAGCTGGGGGTCAGCATCCCCTGCAGCTCCCCGAGCTGTGCTGGGAGCAGAAGTGCCCCCAGAGCCCACAGATCAAACAGCCCCAGGCAATTAATCCCAATTACATTCCCAGGACGTTCATTCCCTGCTGGCTGGTGGCAGCCACATCCCAGGAGATTTTCCCCCTCATTAAGTGACTTGAGAAAAAAACAAGGTGGGAGATGAAGGAGGGGAAGATTCCAGGTTTTCCTGGAGGGATTGGTGCCAGGTGGAGCCTGCTGGATGGGAGAGACCCTCGGTGGGGCTCGGTGTGAGCCCATCCAGGGCTCCTTCTGCTCCCAGCTCAGTCCAGGTGGGACCAGCCATGGCCTGGGACACACTGGGAATGGGAGCCTGGAGGGAGCTGGAATTGGGAATGGCTCCCTTTGTTCAGCGAGAGATGCTTGGGACCTGGCAGGGGATGATTCCTCATGGGAAGCCTGGGAGGGATTCCATCGGGAATGTGCCCTCAGGAGCTGGCTGAGAGGGTGGTGGTGGCACTTTGTGACTGTGTCTCCCCCTTTCCCTTTCCCTTTCCCTTTCCCTTTCCCTTTCCCCTTTTCCTTTTCCTTTTCCTTTTCCTTTTCCTTTTCCTTTTCCTTTTCCTTTTCCTTTCCCTTTCCCTTTCCCTTTCCCTTTCCCTTTCCCTTTCCCTTTTCCTTTTCCT
>VZRF01003304.1:107102-117336 GCA_013396875.1 Vireo altiloquus
CCCCAAACCCCTCTGATCCCTGGGAAGCTCCTTCATCCCTGTTCCCCCAAGATCCAGGACTCTCCCCGGTGTGTCCATGCCTGTCCAGGGATGCTCCAGGGGACTTTTCCACACCCCAGCAGCGCAGGGAACGCTCTGTGCCTGGGGCAGCCTCAGCAGGGGCAAATTAAAATTGCTTTGCTCATCCTCCAGCCCCGGCGGGGTTGGGAGGGCATGGATGGACAATTCCTGAAGGTCTCCTTCCTCCCCTGCTCCTAGAAGAGCCTGATGTGGATGCCCTGGCTGCTCCCACAGTTCCTCTGGAGATATCCATCCTCTGTCCTCATCCCCAAATCCCAAATATGCCTGGGAATCGCTGTGGGAATCGCTGTGGAGCTTCCTGCTCTGCCCTCTCTCCTTGGAAGGATTTCAGAGCTGGAGGAGATCTTTGTGCCGAAGAGTTTTTCCTCTTACAACACAAAAATCTGGATGGTCCTCAGGGGAAACTCGGGACAGAGAAGCCCTGAGGCACAGGGACAAGCTCTGGAGTTCAGGAATATCGATCCCAACCGAGCCTCCGAGCAGGATTTGGAGCTGCAGATGCAGGGCAGATCTGGGGTTTGGGGATGCTGGAGGAATTCCAGGTGGAGATGGGAAGGGAGTTGGTCCCTCCTGGGCTCTGAAATGAGGTTCAGCCTCCGCAGTTTCCCCTCGCTCAGCCCCACACTTTGGGAAGAGGAGAATCTGAGTGTTCCTCTCATCAAACCTCCCTCCCTTCCCCGTGAAAGCTCCGGCAGGATCTGAGCCCGTTCGGTGCTGACAGAGGGATCTGTGGGAGCCCTGTGGGCTCTGAGGAACAGCCCTGAGGCACCGAGTGGCTGCTCCTGCCCAGGGGACAATCCCACACTCAGCTGCTGTGGTTCCACCGCCCGTGCCTGGGGCAAGCTGTTCCTGCAAGGCTCCAGCCCTGGAAGGGTTTAACTGCAGCAGATGGAAATCAGCTTTGGGTTATTGGGAGCCTGGGATACTGCAGGAGGAGAAATTCCTTCATGGAAAGGGCAGACAGGAGGGATTCCCACTCCTGCAGGGAGTGAAAGCTGTGGGGATGTGGCACTTGGGGACACTTCCAGGCCTTGGCAGTGCTGGGAACACTTGGGCTCCACGGTCTTGGAGGTTTTATCCAACGCTAATAATTCCATGATTAATCTGGATGGGACACCAGAGCCCTCCCATCCCCCCTGGCACTCCCACCCCTTTCCTGGCAGCCCCGAGGGGGACCCAACCCCTCTTCCCGAGGGCTGAGCCACATTCCCAGCACGATTCCCGGCGTGCCTGGGTGACACCGAGGGAGGAGAGCGTCCTGTCCTTTCCTTTCTCTGCTCAAGCAGAGAATTCCAGCTCGCTGCCCCTTCCAAGCCCAGCCTTGCGGAGCTCTCCCGGACAGGTGAGGGATGTTCCACACCCGAGCTGTTCCCTGATCCCTGCCGGGGCTGGAGCCTCTCCCTGCACAGAATCCCAGCCCTGGCAGCTTCCCTGGAGCACTGAGGGGAGAGGAGAGGAGGAATTTTGGTCCTTTGGGTGCTGCAGCAGCTCCAGAGCTCACAGCAGCCTCACCCCTGAGTCCTGACACCGTCACAGGGTCCTGGGATGGTTTGGGCTGGAGGGACCTTAAATCCCACCCAGGATTCCCCAATCCCTCTTTCCACCCCATGGATTGACACCAGGAAATTCCCTGTCCTTGTCCCCTCCTCCTGCTCTGCTTCTGCCACCCCCAGCCCAGCTCCAGAGCCCAGGAGGAGCATCCCAGACTCCCAAAATGGATTTTGATGCCAGCCCAGGTGACCTGGAGGCCACAAATCATGTTCACATTCCCGGTGGGAGACATGAATCTGCTCCATAACTCCTGAGAGAACCTCTGGAGAGAGAGGAGCATCCCAAGGGCTGCCTCTTCCTGAAAGAATTTGTCACCATCCATAAATCGCTGGGAGATTTATCCCTGCCAGCCCTAAAACTGCGCACAAAGTAATGGGATTTGTCCAAAGCCTTTAACAGGCTGTTCCCCTTGATTTAAAGGCTGTTGAAGTGTCTTTATTTCCTCGGCACATTATTAATTCACATTCTGGCTCCGAGGTGCCTCTGGAGTCGGGAATTTGGGAATGAGGGGAGGAAAGGGCAGCTGGAAGGGCTCAGGCAGTGAGAAACCAGCTCAGTGTAACTCCAGGCTGGGAATAAGCAAAGGTTCTCCACCCTGGGATTGTGGAATTCTGCAATTCTACCCTCGAACTCTTCCCAGGCCTGCCTGAACCAGGAGCCACCTTGGAGGGGACACAAAACCAGCCAGGACAGAGCTCCTGAAGCTTCCAGGGCCATTCCCAGCTCATCCCAGTCCCACTCCCAGCTCATCCCAGTCCTGGCTCCTGACACTTCCCGGGGCCACTCCCAGCTCATCCCAGTCCCATTCCCAGCTCATCCCAGTCCTGGTTCCTGACTCTTCCCTGGGCCACTCCCAGCTCATCCCAGAGCCATTCCCAGCTCATCCCAGTCCCGGCTCCCGATGCTTCCAGTCCCATTCCCAGCTCATCCCAGTCCCATTCCCAGCTCATCCCAGTCCCATTCCCGACGCTTCCAGGGCCACTCCCAGCTCATCCCAGTCCCAACTCATCCCAGTCCCATTCCCAGCTCATCCCAGNTTCCCACCTCATCCCAGTCCCATTCCCCCCTCATCCCAGTCCCACTCCCAGCTCATCCCAGTCCCAGCTCATCCCAGTCCCACTCCCAGCTCATCCCAGTCCCATTCCCGACGCTCCCAGGGCCACTCCCAGCCCGTCGCTCCGGCTCCGGTGGCCGGCTCAGGTTGCCATGGCACCGCGATGTCCCCGCGCTGCTCTGACATTCCCACACTCCCCCGATCCCTGCTGGGGGAGTTTTTTCCTCCTGAAATCCTCGATTTGTAATCTCCATTTTAACCTCATCATCTCCCGGGTTTGTCTGGGAATCCATTCCGGGATCAGTTCAAAGGCTGTGGCCCCTCCCAGGATCAGAGGCAGAGGGAATCGCTTCCAGAATCGTGGAATCATGGAATGGGTTGGGTTGGAAGGACCTTAAAGCCCATCCAGTGGGCAGGGACACCTCCCACTGTCCCCAGGCTCCGTCCAGCCTGGCCTTGGACACTTCCAGGGATGTGGACTCCACCCATTCCAAGGCTGGACCACCTTTTCCATGAAGACATTTCCCAAAATCCAACCTAAACCTCCCCTGGCACGACCCAAGGCCATCCCCTCTTTGTCCTGCTGTTCCCAGGGAGCAGATTCCCAATTTCCTGCTGGCTCCTCCTGTCAGGAATTGCGGAATATTTATAAAAACAGCCACATTTCCCTATCCAAATGCCCAAATCCGTCCCCAAATCCACCAGGACGTTCCAAACCCGCACATCCAAGGCCATGTGCAGTGGGAAATGGGGAGAGGGATCAAACCTGGCCGTTCCCACGGGCAGCCAGTGCTGCCTCATTTGGTGCTAATTCCCGTTTTTCCTGGTTTTTATGAGCCTCCAGAGGAGGTTGGGGCAGCAGGAGGCTTCTCTGAGCACCAATCCAGGGATAAGTTTACAGGAAATCGGCCTGGAAAACAAGGAGGGTGTTTCTGCTGTGTGCAAACAAGCCGAGAAATGCTGAGTAATTCCTGGAGCACGGGAAGCAATCATTACTTTTAATTAGCAATTAACTGACTCGGTAATTTCTCGCATTCAAGGCAGCAATGGAACTGCAAACAATGCCAGGAAATCGAGTCTTTAGCATTTAATTACGGGGCTCTGCCATGAACTGCTGAGCAAAACTCAGCCCCGAAGAGCTCCGGTGCTGCAATTAAGGGATTTTTAATCATCCCTGGGTCGGAGTCGCTGCTTGGAGCCTCCCTCCACGTGCAGCAAAGCCCTCGGAGGTGGAGGTTTTGTGTGGATCGCTGAATTCCCCCAAAACAATCCTGGCTGGAAGCTCAGGAGAGCAGGATTGGCAATCCCAGCCTGTCCAGCTCTGCTCCCGTCACAGAATTCCAGAACGGGTTGGGTTGGAGGGACTTTAAATCCCTCCCAGAGCCACCCTGCTGAGGACAGGGACACCTCCTGCTGTCACCAGGCTGCTCCAAGCTCCGTAAATCCTGGATCGGGAAGGCTGAGCCCAGGGAATGTTCCCAAGCCCGGTCTGGAGCCTGTCACTGGGACAGCTCCAGGACTGGATCCTGCTGGATCCACAGAGCTCCAGGTGAGGATTTGAGGAAGGAGCAGTCAACAGCTAACTCCTGTGAGCACAGTGAACTGCTGGGAGACAGCAAACGTCAGTTCAGACAGCAAATGTTAATTCCCCCTCCTCCTCTCCCTAAAAAACCTAAAAGAATTCACCTTAATCTTATCAAAATAAAAGAAACAAAGATCATCTCAGAGACCACTGAATTATCCCTCAAAGGACTACGCATGCCCCAAAGAGAAAGGTGAAAAGTGCATTGTGAGGAAGACTACTTATCTTCATCACAAAGACCCCTGAGGAAGAAGAGGAGCCTTCCTCAGTGCGACCACCAGGACACACAGGGCATGCGTGATGATATTAATGATATTAATGATATTAATGTATGCTAACGATATTAATGACTTCCGAGAAATAATTTGTATAACCACGCCTGTCCCAAAGAATGTGATGAATATTCATAATTTAACCCATAATAATACTGTGTTGTAGGGAGCACTGGGGTGTGTTTGGAGTAGCAATCCCCACACACCCAGTGCTGAATAAAGCAAATCCTCACTGCTCTGACTCTGTCTCTGAAGTGTCTCCTGGCCTGGTTTGGGGTGATTCAGATCCCAGCCCCGTCCTGGCCCTCAGAGCTGTCCCTGGAGGGAATTATCCCTCCCATTCCAGCGGCAGCAGCGATGGCTCCAGCCCAGCTCCGAGCGGCTCCTGCCCGGAGGAGAAGGGAGGAGCAGCCAGGGAAAGGCAGATCCAGAGGGGCCCAGCACTGATGGAGCTTTCCCTGCCCTGGGAATGCCAAGTGCTCCCCGACCCAGCATCCCCACACAGCTCGAAATCCAAGGAAAAAAAATGAACTTTCCAAGAGCCAACACGAGCTGATTGTTGTCACCATGAATTCCAGAGGAAACAAGAGCAAACCCCTGCCTCAGGAATTGTCTGGAATTCAGCACCCACCCAGGTCAGAGGCAAACGGGAGCAGGAGAGGGAGGAGAGGAGGGAAAGCAAAGCCTGGCTGGATTTGGTCCATGTCCTTCCCAAAGCACCACAGATGTCCCAGACTCCCTCCCTGGGGAGTGTTTTACCCTGGAGAACATCTCCTCCATCCCTCCATCCCTCACAGGCCGTGTGGGACACTGCAGGACCGAGCAGGAGACCTGAGGAGCTGAGAGACCCCCAGCAGCACCCCCAGAGCAGAGCTGCTCCCCATCCTCCTCCTCCTTTCCCCCTCCTCCTCTCCCTCCCGCTCCTCCTCCCCCGCAGTGCCAGAGCCTCTCCCGTCGCTCAGATGAGCTGATAAAAATGCAGATCGATCTCAGGACCAGGGCTCAGCTCCCGGAAATCGATGCCTTTCCCATGCTGAGAACTCCTGGTCATTTTATCCACCCTCGGGAGGCTCAGAGCTGCAGGGAGCCGGAGGATCCCATTCCTGCTTCCCTCAAATCCGGCCTCGGCACCCAGAGCATTCCCTGTCCTCCAGCAAGCAGCAGACCAGGCTGGGAAGGGAGCTGAGAGCTGCTGGTGGATCCAAGGGGCTGCCCTGAGCTCCTTGAGGCTCCCCAGATCCAAACTCTGCTCCAGGGAGTGCGAGGGGTGGACACAGCTGCAGGATGGACAGGATGAGGGAAAACAGGGATGGCCACAGAGCCAGCAGGGTTCTGGATCCCGGGACTATCCTGGATCCCAGCACTCTCCTGGATCCCAGCAGGTCCCTCTGGCCCATCCCCATCTCTTACCTCAGCCAAAGGCTCCTCCATGGCTTCCCCAGGGCCAGGAAAGTCAGGGCTGGGCTGGGATGAGCAGCACACAGAGGATGGCAGTGGCAGGGAAGGAACATCCCCAGAACCAGATCCCAAAGGAACATCCCCAGAACCACACCCCAAATCCTCTCACCTCACTGCCAGAACACTTCCCCTTCCTGCTCCCCCTGTGCCAGGCTGGGCTGGAGTTGTCCATCCACAGCTGGACACCCCAGTCCTGCTCCAGGGGATTCGTGTCCCACCCATCCCCTGCTCCGGCCTGCAGCTCCTTCAGATCCAGGCCCTGTGCCAGGCTCCCAGGCTGGTCCCGCCTGTCCCCGCCGGTGCCAGGACACTCTGTGCCATCCCAGTGCCAAGCTCTTTCCATCACAGCCTGATTTGTGTCCCCGCCGTGCCCTGGGGGAGGGAGGCATTCCTGGAAGCACCTTGGCAGCCGAGCTGGGCGGCTGCTCCCAGCCTTGGCGCTGCTGCTCCGGCTGGAATCCCAGCCCAGGGACACCAGGGCTGCGTCTGCCCCGAGCCTGGCAGCGCCAGGGCAGGACAAGAGTTCCCTCGGGGACAAGGTTCCCTCCCTGCTGCTCTCAGGGAATGTTCCTGATCCCCCTGCCCTGCACAGCTCCTGAGAATCCATGTGTTTATCCCAACCCCGGGCAGCAGCTCCAGTTCTTCTGGAAGGAAGGGAAAGAAGGGAGAGAAGCTTCCCTTCTCTCCTGGAGGAGCCTTGGGAGCATCCCACGTTCCTGACCTGGAAAGAAGAGGATCCCATGGATGGAGCAGCTCCATGGGATCCATCAGGAGAGGGCATCCCACCAGCTCTCCCCTTCCCAGGAACACATCCAGCCCTGGAGCCCATCCCAATCCTTGCTGGAGGAGAGCTCCAAGCTGCCAATGCCCAACAGAGAATCCAGGGAGAAGGAAGAGCCTGGATCCATCCAGGTGTTCCCTCATCCCTCGATCCGTGGGAAGGCTCAGCCAGCCAGTGGGGACAAGTGGTTCAGATCCCGAGATCTCAGCGTGGGATGCTCCAGGCAGGGAAGAAGGAATGAAAGGAGAGCGTTACAAAACAGGAGCCCTTGGAGCAGGGGAGGGAATTTGGCCGGCACCGCTCACCCTTCCAGGACATAATCCCTTCGTTAGCACAGCCCGGCACAATTAAAGACAAACTCCCAGCCCTGCAATGCAGAGGGGCTGCGGGAGATCCCGGGAATTCAGGCACTGGAGCCTCCAGGCTGAGGAGCCCTTCCCACCCTGGGCAGCTCCGTGGGGTCGATCCAGTGATTCTCCAGCTGAATTCCACCTCCCCAAGGGTTCTCCCACCGCAGAGGATCCTTCATCCCCTGGGCACAGAGAGGGCAGGATGGCAAAGCCACCTCTGCTCCCACAGGGACACCACAAAGGGAACTTTGGGATCTTGGAATGGGCTGGGATGGACCTTGAGAGTCAGGGAGATCCATCCCCTGCCACGGGCAGGGACAGCTCCTGCTACTCCCATCCAACCTGGCCCCCAGAGCCCATTCCAGGCTGGAAGAGGATCCAGTAAATCCTGCCCTGCCTCCCTGGGAGCTCCCAGGATGTGTTTGTTCCTCTCCATGACCCCAAGGTGTTGCTCTCCTGTGGGCTCAGGGATCTCGACTCCAACCTCCTCTGCTCCCAGCCGCTCCCACGAACTGGGAAATTCCAGCAGGAACCAAAAGTGCTTCCAAAGAAAGGCTTGGATTCCAAAAATCCTCCCTGAAGGAGGTTCTGTCTGCATGGTTTGGATGTAGAGACAGGAAGGGAAAACCACACGAGGTTTGGGAGGATGTTAAAATCCATGGATGCACCTCTGCTGCTGGATCCTGGGAGCTTCCCAGGCTCCAGATCTGCACCTCAGCCATGTCCCAGCTTCCCAGCAGCGTCCTGCCCTTCCCACACAACAGAATCCCTCAGCCAGGAATGGTCAGGCAGGTCCCTCACTCGGGATTCCCAGGGTATTCCAGGTGGTTTTCCAGACCTTGGGAAGGCAGATCCAAGGCCAAGGATGGCTGGAAAGTGGATGGGCAGGTTCTGTCCCACCCGCCAGGCACGACCAGGATCGCTCTTCCCAGCCATTCCAGACCCACTCCGGGTCTCTCTTTGGGTCTCCACAGCTCCACCCTGCATGTTTCAGCTCCTTCTCCCAGAAACAGCCTCCAGCTACCTTCTAAATCCCAATTTTCCATCTCCTGCCCCCAGAGCAGCCTCATCCAGCACATCCCTCCCCATCCACCTCCTTTAATCCCGGGTTTAACGCTGGCCCTCCGGGCTGCAGCCGCAGCCTAATGGCCCTTAAGAGCCCCTTGGGGAAGCTCCTATCCATCAATTTGACTTTGTCGGGAATGTTTGGAGCCAGAGCAGAGCCGCTCCAGGCGCCTGCCAGCCCGGCAGCGCTTCCTTCCCGGGAGCAGCTGTTCCCAGAGCGCGGCTCGGGATTCACTGACAGTTGGCAATTCCAGAGAGTTCAGCACCACGAGCCTGAGGCTGTCACCCGCTTCTGTCACCGCTTCTGTCACTGTTTCTGTCACTGTTACGGACCCACGCTTCTGTCACCCGTGTCAGGCGCCGGGAGGAGGTGTGGAGCTGCCCAACCTCGACTGCTGCTCCAACCTCCTGCTCCTCCGGCAGCCGCCCACGGCCCTGCTGCCGCTCCTGGCCTGGCAGGGGCTGGGCACAGCCTGCTCCATCCCGCTGAGCCCCGGGAATGCTGCCCCAGCCCCGCCGGCTGCGGGAAGAGGGGAGCAGATTTCCCTGGCAGCGGGAGAGCCGCGAGGGGAGCAGGACCTGCCCGGCCAGGGCCACCTGCAACAGGTGGACAGAGCCTTGGGGACAGCAGGTGGGCCTGGAGCTGTCCCAGATCATGGAATCAGGGAGTTGTTTACCGTGGAAAAGCCCCCCCGAGATCATCGAGCCCATTCTCAGCACTGCCAAGGCCACCACGGACCCACATCCCCAATCCGTGTGGCTTTGAATCCCTCCAGGGATGGGGATCCCACCAGGGCCACGGTGCTGGTGCCTGACCTCCCTTTCCGTGGAGAAATTCCCCCAATATCCAACCCAAACCTGGCCTGGCAAAGCCTGAGGCCCTGTGCTCGTGTCCCATCCATCCTTTCCGGGGGGATTTGCAGCCTGAGGGTTTCACCCACGACATTCCCCTGCAGTTTTCAGGGATGATCTCACCTCTCTCCCTTCCCCTCCCTGCACCGGAGCCGTGGGGAGAGATCCCAAACACATTCCCAGGGTTTCTCAAAGGAAAACAAGAGCCTCACCCAAAGGTCTGGGCATTGCTGGGAGCAGCCAGGGCTCTGCTGCCCAGGCAACCACACAGATCCTGCTCCTCCTGCATCCCTTTGCCACGAACACCATTCCCAGCTCCTGTCCCACTCACAGCCCTGCCCAGGCACCGCCTGAGCCGCCAGCAGCAGCACCAGAGTCTCCCCTCAGCTCTGGGACACATTCCTGCCAAAATCACAGCGGCTGGGAGGAAGCAGAACCCCCTCAGGAATGGCAGCAGGGTGGGGATGGCACTGAGGGTCTGGGGAGCCCCAAACCGCCTGCAGTCCCACACCTGGCACCGCTGGAGCTTCATCTCATGTTCAACACGAGGCTCTGCACCAAAAACTGCCTCCAGCGAGCCCAGACTTCCCCAAATCGCTCTGCACGGGCAGGGCTCTCAGGGCACTCCCAGAGAGCTCCCACAGCTCCTGTTCTTCCCGAGGGTGGAACGGCTCCGGCTGCTCCGAGGGGCGGCTCAGCCCTTTGTCCCGGGGGTCTGTGGGATCCCCCCGGCCCCAGCAGGCACCAAACAGCTCCGTTTCATCCCAAAGTTTCCCGAAGCAGCCCTCCCCAGTTTCCCAGAGCCCGAGTGGGCACCCCCAAAGCCCCCCAAAGCCCCTTCGGCAGCTGCTCCCCGACAGAAGCACTCTATGATCAGCAGCTTTGCAGCAGCTGCAGGAATTCCTTGTTTTCCACTTCTTCTTCCCCAAAATGCCCATCCCAGATTTTATCTAATAGCGATATTTCTCCCAAAAATTCCCTTTTTTTCTCTCTCCCATCCCTGGGAATACCGCACCTCTCCGGACCCCCCATCCCCGCAGGGAGCCCACCCTGGGCTGGGGCAGCCGGTACCGGGAGCGGCACCGGGAGCGGCACCGGGAGCAGCACCGGGAGCGGCACCGGGAGCGGCACCGGGAACGGCACCGGAAACCGGCACCGGGAACCGGCACCGGGAACCGGCACCGGGAA
>VZRF01003304.1:117417-129870 GCA_013396875.1 Vireo altiloquus
ACCGGGAATGGCACCGGGAGCGGCACCGGGAGCGGCACCGGGAAACGGCACCGGGAAACGGCACCGGGAACGGCACCGGGAACGGTACCGGAGTCCCCCCGCATCCCGCACCGCCCCTGCGGAGCTCGGGCGGGCGGTGCCCGGTGCAGCTCCGCGGCTCTGCCACCAAACTTTCCCCGGTTCCCCTCGGTTCCCCTCGGTTCCCCCCCGGGTTCTCCCTCGCTCACCTGCGCTCCGGGCGGAGGGCGGGGGCTGCGCCCGCCCCGCCGCTCCCCGAGCCCATCCGGACCGGCCCCGCTCCCGGTGNTTCGGGGGTGTGGTACCCAGCGTGGTGGGGATGCAGCTGCTGGCAGGAGGAGGGAGGAGGTGGGAATCGTGCGGGGAAGGTGGGAGAGGGAGGATGAGGGGGATGGGATAACGAGGGGATGCGGGGGGAAGGTGTGAGGGGGAATGTGGCACCCTGCGGGGGATTTAGGNCGGGGTCGGGGTTTGAATTCCTCCGAGCGGCCCTGATTGGGCTGCGGAAGGGGGAGGGGGAGCTGGGAGTGGGGGGGCGGAGTGAGGATGCGAGGTGGGGAGAGATGCGGAGGGTGTGGAGGGATGCGGAGGGGGTGGAGGGATGCGGGGGATGGAGGATGCGGGGATGGAGGGATGGAGGATGCGGGGATGGAGGGATGGAGGATGCGGGGGTGGAGGGATGGAGGGATGGATGGAGGATTCGGGGGTGTGGTACCCAGCGGGGTGGGGATGCAGCTGCTGGCAGGAGGAGGGGGGGGGTGGGAATCGTGCGGGGAAGGTGGGAGAGGGAGGATGAGGGGGATGGGATAACGAGGGGATGCGGGGGGAAGGTGTGAGGGGGAATGTNTGTGGCACCCTGAGGGGGATTTAGGGATCTAAATCTGCACCTCTAGGGTGCAGGAGCTGTGCTGTCGTGGGGAGGTGGTGCAGAGGGATGTGGGGGAGAGGTGACAGCACAGGGGACCTGGGAGCAGGGACAGGGGGCTGCAGTGGGTGTGGTCCTGCAGGAGGACCCTGAGGATGCAGGGAGCAGCAGTGCCGTGGGAATGCTGTGAAAATCTGGGATCTGAGGGATCAAGGTGGCTGCAGGGGCATCCATGGGAGTGACCCTGGGGGTGTGGGGACAGGAGCAGCCGTGGGGGTGCAGGGAAGGGGAGACAGCCGTGGAGCAGCTGGGACAGGCAGGAGGGATCCAGGCGCCACGGGATTTTTTGGCCAAGATCCCTGTCAAATGCCAGCTTGGAATTCCAGCATTGCTGCTGCTTGTGCTCAGCATCCTGCTCATCCCATCCCGCTCATCCCATCCTGCTCATCCCATCCCTGTCATCCCATCCCATCCCGCTCATCCCATCCCATCCTGCTCATCCCATCCCATCCCGCTCATCCCATCCCGCTCATCCCATACTGCTCATCCCATACTGCTCATCCCATCCCATCCCGCTCATCCCATCCCATCCCGGGGTTCTCTGGGACATCCCCGGGGCCAGCATGGGGTGACAGCAGGGACAGGACCGTGGTGACAGAGCTGCTGCTCCTCTCCAGCCAGGACCTTCCAGCACACCCTCAGGGCGTCCCTGCAGCCAAGCACATCCCAGCTGCTGCACCATTCCTGGCTGGATCCATCCCTCGGGAGCGCTGCCTTCCCGCACACCCCCAGGGCAGAGCAGAGTGTGACCATATTTCCCCTCCATCCCTCGTCCCAAGTCCCTCTCCAGCTCTCCTGGAGCTCCTTTGGGCCTTGGAAGGGACTCTGAGCTCTCCCTGGATCCTTCCCTTTTCCAGCTGAGCACCCTCAGCTCTCCCAGCCTGGCTCCAGAGCAGAGATGCTCCATCCCACATGGAATCATTGGAGATGGGAAGAGCTGCCCGTTGGTGGGGCACAGACCTTGGAAGAGCAAGGATAAGCTCTGCCAGATTTTCTTATTCCACAGAAAAATCCACTCTTCCCTTAAAATGATCAGCCCTTGGTGTGGGCACAGCAGAGTCACACAGCCCCGAGGAGGCTGACAGGGAGAGGGGAAAAAAAGGGAAAAAAACGTTTGGAAAAGTGTTGCTGTGCACGGCTTCGGTGTCTCCATGGCTACGGGAGCTCGTGGCAGACGTTACCGGAGAGCTCAGACGTGCCGGTGCCCATGGAGACCGCGGGGCTCATCCCCGCCGGGGCAGGTCCCACTCGCATCCCGTGGGATCCAAACCCATCCGAAAGGAGAGAATCCATCCCGGGGCAGGGTGGGCGAGCGGGGAGCGGCGAGTCAGAGCCCGGCACGTGTTCCCGGGAAATCTGAGACCGTATTCCCGGGAAATCTGAGCCCAAATTCCCGGGAAATCTGAGCCTGTGTTCCCGGGAAAGCCGAGCCTGTATTCCCGGGAAATCTGAGCCCGTATCCCGGGAAAACCGAGCCCGTATTCCCGGGAAATCTGAGCCTGTATTCCCGGGAAACCTGAGCCTGTATTCCCGGGAAATCTGAGCCCGTATCCCGGGAAAGCCGAGCCCGTATTCCCGGGAAATCTGAGCCTAAATTCCCGGGAAATCTGAGCCTGTGTTCCCGGGAAAGCCGAGCCTGTATTCCCGGGAAACCTGAGCCTGTGTTCCCGAGAAAACTGAGCCCATGCTCCCGGGAAATCTAGCCCGTATTCCCGGGAAACCTGAGCCCATATTCCCGGGAAACTTGAGCCTGNGAAACTTGAGCCTGTATTCCCGGGAAAGCCGAGCCCATATTCCCGGGAAACTTGAGCCTGTATTCCCGGGAAACCTGAGCGTGTGGGGAAGGTCTGTGCAGCCCCTGCGTGGTCACAGCTCCCGCTGCAATCGGAGCTTGTCAGGATGTTCGAATCCATCCTCTCCAGGAGCAAACCTCGCCGGCAGAAAGGATCCATCAAAATCACGGCGGATTTTCAGGGTATTTTAAGAAAATGGTTTCACGAAGTTTCTGCTGCATTTCCGTTTAAAAAAGGGAGGTATTTTTGGAAGTTATTCCTTTCCCATTTCAGAATCTATGTAAATCCTGTCAGATAGTCCCAGCTCCCAATTAGCAGCACTGCAGCAGCCGAGGGAAAATGAATTAAAGCTGTTTTAAAAGCACCTCAGCCGAGAAACATCCCAGGGAAAGGCAGGATCGAGATCAAGGACAGAACAAAATCAATGGATCCATCCCTTAATCCCTCATTTCTCGTGTTTGGAATTCCATCCAAGGAATGGGATGCAGGATGGCTTTCAAGGGACAGCACAGAGGTGCTGGATCCCAACTCCCTGGGGGATTCCCGGTGTTTTCCAGCCCTGCCCTCTGCTGCTGGGACATCCCCGAGAGCTCTCCTGAAGCTTTGTGTGCCCGCTGGGTGACAGCCACGGGCCGGTGCCATGTCCTGGTGCCATATCCTGGCTGCTCCAGCCCCTCTGGAGCAGGGAACTGTGCCAGGATCCTTCCCCACCCCTATCCCAGCTTGCTCCAAGCCCCTTCCAACACCTGGACACCTCCAGGGATGAGGCAGCCACAAGCAGAACCTTCCCAAGTGGAATTTCCTCCCCGCGCTCCATGGGAGAGTGTGGGGGGAAGCTTTCTCCAAGCCTTCGCCTTAATTAAGCTTTATTTATTTATTTTAATTGGGAACAGCGCCAAAAGAATCCCACATCCCTCAGTAACTCATCCCTCCAGCAGGCCTGACAAAGCCCCCGCTCCCTCCAGCTGAGAGGAGAACTCGCAGCTCCTGCAGCTGATCTGGTACAGGAGAAGAATCATTTTGGAATCATTCACCATGAAAAAAAAAAAACCCATCTCGGAGGCTTTGGCAGAGGAGCTGAGCTCTGGAGAGGCGGCACAGGAGCTGCTGCTCCATGGATCCATCCCAGCTCCCTTCCCAGATGAAAAACACCTCATTCAAAAAACCTCCCCCTGTAATGAATTGTTCTTGATCGAGGTTGGCGCTCCGGGCTTGGCACAGCTCTTCCCCCGAGCTGTCGTTTGGCAGGAATGTTTTGTGTGCTAAAGGCTGGAAAGAAGAGCCCTGGTGCCAGAAAGGCCCAGGGAGGACAATTCCGCCTGGCAGCAGGGGCTGCATCCCTAAAAAATGCGTTGGAGGGAGAAACAGAGGAGCAAGGAGCACTGAGGGACTGCTGGGGACAGACTCGGAGCCATCCTGGTCCTTACATTCCACCCAAATCCAGCACGAAACTGGGAGAGGCCTCAACGAAACCCTGTGGGCAGTTTGTGCGAGTCCAGCACGGCAGCATCCAGGGGGGAAAGCCTCGAGGGCCTCGGGATAACAGCGCGGGATGTCCCAGCCTTCCCAAGGGAATCACGGCCTGGGTTGGGTCAAAAACATCATCTCATTCCAACCCTTCCCTGGAGGGAGGGGAGAATTCCCAGAGAATTCCCAGAGCAGAATTCCCAGAGCAGCCGAGGCTATCCCTGTGTTATAATTTCACATTGTATTGTTGGCTTTTTGCAAATATTAAAATTAATGTCATATGTGTGATGTGAGAAAATGAAGTGGTATGAAAATATTTCATTTTAAAAGCAGTGTGATGTCTTAGGATTATATCATATGTAGAATGTTTCTTTATGTAGTTAACTAAGGATAGCAAAGATGAGCAAAGAAATTCCCCAAATTCCTGGACTATCTGGCTGAAGATAACATGGACAGGCCTCAGAGCCTGGAATGAAGAATGAATCGATCAGGAGTGGAACGCAGGATAACCGAATAGGGGAAGACTTGGAACCCAAAGAGAAACCAAAAAAAGAAAAGTTGAATGATGCACAGAAATCTATGAATATGTCTGAGACTTGGGCATTTAACAGAAGAGGTTTGTTAGCTAAGGTGTGCCTCTGGCATCGTGCCAAGCACCAGGCCCTATTAACTCTTTGCTTTATTTCTGTCTCCTATTGTCCCTTTTATTAAACCCCTTATTAAACCTTTTTAAAAATTTACCAAGAGTGAACCTCGTTTTTCACACCTGGATCCCTGGCAGTGCCCAAGGCCGGGCTGGAGCAGCCTGGGAAGGTTTTGGGGATGTGGAGGCTCCTGGGAAGGTGTCGGGGATGTGAGGGCTCCTGGGAAGGTGTCAGGGATGTGGAGGCTCCTGGGAAGGTGTCAGGGATGTGGAGCAGCCTGGGAAGGTGTCAGGGATGTGGAGGCTCCTGGGAAGGTGTCAGGGATGTGAGGGCTCCGAGCTCCCCACGCCGGGATGGGAGCAGCCCCCGGAACGTCAGAGGCTGGCAGGGAGCGGCTCTGAGTCACCATGGCACCGTGCCCATCATCCCCATGGCAACCCCGCTCACCTCGGAGGCAGCCCGGGAAGGGCTGGGGAGAACTCCCCGGGGCCACCGAGCACCGAGCGGGCATTGCCAAGGCCACCGAGCAACGCAGGGTTTGAAATCCCTCCAGGGCTGGCGACCGGGCCGCGCCTTTCCGACCCTTTCCACGAAGGAATCTTCCCCCTGGGGCTGTTCCCTCTTGTCCTGTTGTCCCCTGGGAGCAGAGCCCGAGCTCCCTCCGGCTGCTCGCTCCTGTCCCCCCTGAGCCTCCTCTTCTCCAGGCTTTCCCAGCTCCCTCAGCCCCTCCTGGGCTCCAGCCCCATTCCCTTCCCTCGCCATGCTCCATCCCTGGCCTTTCCCAGCATTCCAGCCCCTCATCCCAGCCTGGATCGCTCCCTGGGGTGGTTGTGACCCCAGGAATCACCCCGAGCCTGCCCTGGGGGTGACCCAAACAGGGAATGTGGCATCCCCGGGAGCGTTCCAAGGGCTGGAGCAGCCTCTGCTGCTGGATTTGTCCCACCCCAAGGAAAACATCTCACCCCTGGGCTGTGGGGAGATCCCAGGGATGTTCAAAGCTCTGGATACTTGGGAGAGAAGGAGGAACTGGAGCTGCTCTCTTTAATCACGGTGGCAGGGCATGGCCATGCTGCCTCCCCCTCAGCAATCCTCGGATTTCCTCTTCCAAGCCTTTTCCCACCTCCCTTTCCATGGGCAGGGGGTAGGTGGTGCCCCCAAACACCTCCAGGAGAATCCCAAACCCTGCAGATGCCCCAGAAAGAAGCTCAGGAAGGAAGGTCCCAAGCCCCACTGAATCTGGATTTGGGGCAGTTTTTTTATGATTTGGGATTTTCAAACCCCATTCTTTAGACTGGGCTTGGAAGGTGATTTCACCTCAGGCTCCAGCAGCAGACCAGGGAGGTTTCTGCTCCTGGAGCTGAGATTTGAGCAGGGATGAGGAGCAGAGCTTTCCTCCCGGGAATGAGAGCAGATGGAAGAGAAAAATCCAGGTTTTCCAAAGCAGCCTCAGCTGCTCCTCCTCTCCCACCCCACACTCTCCTCCCTCCTCATGGACACACTTGTGGCTCCCTGGGATATCCCAAACATCACCCCCATCCCGAGGGCAGCCCGAGGATCCAACACCTCCATGTGCAAAGTCCCAGCTGTATTTGCTTTGGGAAAGTGCAGGACACGGCAGGGACGCGAGGCCGGACGGGAGGTCAGCAGCCCAGAGCCCCTCCGAGGCCTTTCCCAGGGTCTCTGAGGATGCCAGCAGCTGGGAATGAAGGCTCTCCACCATTCCTGGCTGGCTGGGAGCACTGGGAAGCACCCAGGAGCCTCCTGGAGGCACGAGGGGAGAAGCAGCAGCAGCAGCAGAGCCGCTCGTGTCACACATGGCGGCGAGCAAGGCCGAGCAGGCCTCAGCCCTGTTCCCGTGGGATAACCGGGAGCTGCTCTCCCCCAAACCCAGCCTGGCCCCGCTCCCCACGGAGCCCAGAGTTCCAGAGGGGTCCCAGCTCAGAGGACCTGCTCCGTGCTGGAGGAGGAAATGTCCAGGAGCCTCCAGGCCATGTAAGGGTTGAGCTCGTCCTGGTCCCGGCACAAGGCCCACACGTAGAGCATCCGCAGAACCTTGTCCTGCCGGGAGAATTCTGCTGTCAGAGGTGCCTCAGATTTGAAATTTTATATTTTCCCAATCCTGCCCTGCCCAGTGTAACTCTGCAGTTCCCTGGAGCTCGTTCAGTGTTGTTCTCTCATGCTCACACTGACATAACAAAGCCTCTCCAGCTCGCTCTCCAAGGACACCCAGACCCTCCTGGGCCCAACAACTGCAAACCTTCATCTTGGGGACAGAGGAAAGCTTGGGGAAATTCCAAACCCCAAAAGTTTCCCAGACCCCAAAAGTGTCCCAGACCCCCAAATGTGTCCCAAATCCCCAAAAGTGCCCCAGACCCCAAACGTGTCCCAAACCCCTGAATTGTCCCAGACCCTCAAAGCACCCCAGACCCTAAACATGCCCCAGACCCCAAACGTGTCCCAGACCCCAAATATGCCCCAAACCCCCAAAGTGTCTCAGACCCCAAACNTTGGGGACAGAGGAAAGCTTGGGGAAATTCCAAACCCCAAAAGTTTCCCAGACCCCAAAAGTGTCCCAGACCCCCAAATGTGTCCCAAATCCCCAAAAGTGCCCCAGACCCCAAACGTGTCCCAAACCCCTGAATTGTCCCAGACCCTCAAAGTACCCCAGACCCCAAACATGTCCCAGACCCCAAATATGCCCCAGACCCCAAATGTGCCCCAAACCCCTAAAGTGTCTCAGACCCCAAACATGCCCCAGACCCCCAAAAGTGCCCCAAATCCCAAATGTGCCCCAAACCCCCAAAAGTGCCC
The DNA here is from genome assembly GCA_013396875.1 of Vireo altiloquus. Classification (NCBI taxonomy): domain Eukaryota; kingdom Metazoa; phylum Chordata; class Aves; order Passeriformes; family Vireonidae; genus Vireo; species Vireo altiloquus. The sequence continues at coordinate 125,076 of VZRF01003304.1, forward strand.
CAAACCCCAACCACGTCCCAGCCCCACTCACAGGGTCACCTTCCACCACCTCCCCTAGGTGGTTCTTGATCACCATCACCACCTGGGCCTGGAAGGTGATGATCAGCACTGGGCCTTGCTCCATCATCTTCCCCATGGCCAGCTGCAAGGACACAGAATTCCATGGGGAATTCCTGTGGGGTCATGGAAGAGTTTCCCACCACCCCCAGGACCCCTCAATCAATTTTCAATGATCACCCCTGGCTGATCAATCACATAAATTCCATGGCTCAGGTATCATGGAAAAGCTGTTTCATTAAAAACTTCCGAGTAAAAAAAAATACTTGGGAATCTTCAGAGCTTTCCCCAAAAATTATTGGGAATTTTTCCGTTATTTTCCCAAGGCCATAAATCTGGGAAATGGGAACAAGCTCTGCTCTGTTATTTCCAAGTGGACAGCAAGAATAAAGGACACTCTGCTCTCCAAAAGTGGAATTTTCTGAAGGAAATGTTTGGAACCCTGAGCTGGAAGGGACCCACGAGGATCAAATGGAGCTTTTTCTCCTGCTCTTAAATCACTTTTTTGCCTGAAGTTGTTCTGAACCAGACAAAAAAACGGCACCACAAAGGCTCCAAAAGGTGAGAACTTTTTGTTTGCCAGGATTTTTCTCCTCTGTTCCATTAAATATTCAAAGACTTCATTCCCTGGAAGGTGAGAGGAGAGGAAATTCAGCTTTTTCCTTTTAAAACCTCAGAATTCTCTTTCTTTTGTGGGAAACATTTTGCATCCCCTTTTTTCTGTGGGAATGCTTTGCTGCTCTTCAGCTCTGGAATTCCTGGCTGTGCTGCCCCAAAAGGAATCACAGGGACTGAGGACAGTGGGATTTTCCTCTTCCCAAATGTTCCCAGACCTTCTGTTTCATCCCCTAATAAAGGAAGCAGCACCAGGACAGGAACAAGGCTGTGTCACAAAGGAATAAATTTATTTATAGGGAGATTTTCCTGTTCCCTGAGGGAATCTCAGCAGCTCTGCAACGTTCCCTCTCTGCCTGATCCCAGGGAAATCAGCTCCCATCCCAATAAAAATGGGTTTTGCACCCAAACCTGACCCCAGCCCCATTTTTATGGCTATTTTAGATGTGATTCCCACAGCATCCACCTGCCTGCAGATGTCCCTGAGCAGTGCAGCTCTCCCTGACTTCCCAAGGGATTATTCCTGGGAAATTGCAGAGGTTCTGAGTGATCCCAGAATGCCTGGTTTGGGTGGGAAGGACCTTAAAGCCCAGCAGTGGGATTGTCCCTCCAGGAATGGGATTGTCCCTCCAGAAATGGGATTGTCCCTCCAGGAATGGGATTGTCCTTCCAAAAATGGGATTGTCCCTTCCAAAAATGGGACTGTCCCTCCAGAAATGGGATTATCCCCTCCAGGAATGGGATTTTTCCTTCCAGGAATGGGATTGTCCCTCCAGAAATTGAATTGTCCCTCCAAGAATGGGATTCTCCCCTCCAGAAATGGGATTTCCCCTCCAGAATTGGGATTGTCCCCTCCAGGAATGGGATTGTCCCTCCAGGAATGGGATTGTCCCTCCAGGAATGGGATTGTCCCTTCAGAAATGGGATTTTTCCTTCCAGAAATGGGATTGTCCCTCAAAAAATAGGATTGTCCCTTCCAAAAATGGGATTATTCCCTCCAGGAATGGAATTCTCCCTCTGGGAGCAGAAATACCAAACCCCCGAGTTCAAACCCAGCAGTCAGAGCAAAGAAGGTTGAACTTGAGGATCCTGGAGGATTTTTCCAACCTTAACAGTCCTAAAAAAATCCCTCCTGAGGCTGTGAATTCCTCCCCTGGGAACTCACATCGATGTTGTCGATGTCGAGGATCCTGGAGTGGAACTGCAGCCCCAAGGCCTTGGCCTGCTGGATGGGATGAGCCAGCTGGCTGTAGGTCTGAGGGGAGAAAAAACTGGGATTGGGAATTGTTTGGAATTGTTCTGCCACCACAAAAAAGAAAAAAAAAAACAACCCCAAAGGGAATTTCTGCTTGGAGAGAGTTATTGGAAAAACTCCATGAGAAAATAAAATAAAACAGAATAAAACAGAATAAAACAGAATAAAACAAAATAAAACAAAATAAAACACAAAACAAAACAAAATAAAACAGAATAAAACAAAACAAAACAAAAACCAAACCAAACCAAAACAAAAACCAAACCAAACCAAAAACCAAACCAAACCAAAACAAAGCAAAACAAAATAAAACAAAACAAATTCCTGTTTTTATAAAAGTGTTGAAAGAAAGGATCAAAGAATTGCAGCAAATGCTTTGGGATTCACCAAATTCCCACTGAGAATCCAACTTTTCCCAGGTAGAATGGGAGGAGCTGAGAGGTGAGGGAATCGTAACTGGATTGAACAGTAGGAACAGGGAAAAGCAGGGAAAATCAGGGAATATCAGGGAAAAATCAGGGAAAAATCAGGGAATATCAGGGAAAATTAGTGAAAATCAGGGAAAATCAGGGAAAACAAGGGAAAATCAGGGAAAATCAGGAAGAATCAGGGAAAACAAGGGAAAATCAGGGAAAACCAGGGAAAATCAGGGAAAATTAGGAAGAATCAGGGAAAATCCAAGAATATCAGGGAAAACCAGGGAATACCAGAGAGTATCAGGGAAAATCAGGGAAAACCAGAAATATCAAGGAAAATCAGGAAAAATCAGGGAAAAACATAAATATCAGGGAAAACCAGGGAAAAACAGTGAATATCAGGGAAAATCAGGGAAAACAAGGGAAAATCAGGGAAAAACAGGGAAAAATCAGGGAAAACCAGAAATATCAGGGAAAACCAAGGAAAACCAGGGAAAAACAGGAAAAACCAGGGAGCTTAGTGACCACAGTCAGAAGCTCAACACCTGTGGGATCCCTTAGGAGGATTTATCCCCCAAATTCTCAGGGATAGGATTCCCATTTCCTCCCCTGCCTTAGCTCAGGGATTATTCTCAACTCAGGAGCTTCATTTCCAATTCCAACTGCCTCGGAAATGTCTGGTTTTGGTGAAGTTGCTGCTTCCCTCCAGAGCAATCCTGAGGTGTCATTCCCAAGGCTGCTGGAAAGCAGGGAAGATTCTCTGCTTTCAGATTGGATGATTGTTATAAAAAAATGCTCATTAGGGTTTATTAAATAGGAAAAATTGCCTCTGGTAGCCCTCTGGTGGTGAGGAACTCACTTGGAGAAATTCAGCTCCTGAGCAGAGGAATGGAATTATTCTGGAATTTTACAGCACAATAATTTTGGGTTTTTTCAACACAGAAACTTTGGATTTTACAGCACAATAATTTTGGGTTTTTTCAACACAGAAACTTTGGATTTTACAGGACAATAATTTTGGATTTTTTTCAACACAGAAACTTTGAATTTTACAGCATAATAATTTTGGGTTTTTTCAACATAGAAACTTTGGATTTTACAGCACAATAATTCTGGAGGAGTATAAAATAAATGAATATTAATATATAAAATAAATTTGGGGCCGTCTCTGGGAGCTGCACTCACCGCCTCGTAGCACCAGTCCTTGAGGATGTCGAGTTCCCCTGAGATCAGAGCCTGAGGAAGGAATCAAACACAAATTTGAAAGCTCCTCCTGCACCAAACTGGGACCAATCAGCCTTTCCAGCAGCACAACACCTTAAAAAATCCAACATTTTTTTTGTGGGACTCTGGGGGGAAATTTGGGAGCTGCAAAGGGGAACAGCAGAAAAGGATTTCTATAAAAACACAGGAGCTGAGGCCAAGGGACATAAACCTCGGGATAATTAAACTCTCCTGAAGCTCCCAGCTGAATTTCCCTGGTAAATCTTCCTGTTAAACCTGCCAGGGAGGCAGCAGAGCTCTCAGGGCTCAGAAATCCTGGGATCAAACAGCAGCAGAGCTGCAATTTTCCACACTGAAAAAATTCAGGGCACAGAAGGAACAGAAGAATCCCAAGTGTGGCTCCTCAAGCCTCAGCCTCTTCCAGAACAATTCCTGCTCTACTTCAAATCCCAAATTCCCTCTGTCTTTCCCACTGCACTGACCAGGACCTACCTCCACTTACAGCCACATCTCTCCTCACTCTGAGTCCTTAAAAATATTGAATTCCAGATGCTTCCATGACTGCTCCTCTTCCCAAATCCTGGATCAGAACCCTGGAGCACATCCCAAATCCCTTCCCTTATCCCTCTGCTATCACCCTTTGCTCACCCCTTCCCTCTGATTCCACCTCATCTGTTGTTTTCCAGGCCAGAACAATTTATTTTCTCATGGTTTCAACCTAAATGTGGAATCCAATTCCTTTCCCAAAGTTCTGTGCAGAGCTGGAGAAGCAAATCCCATCCCAGCTTTTGGTTTTAGGAACGGGAAAGTAAAAAAATTCACCTTCCATGGGATAATAAAGGGAAAAAAAGAGGGAAGGAAGGGATTCTGTGTCACCTCGAGGACGTTGGGGATGATGTCCCTCTCACACTGCTTCAGGAACCGATCCTTGTCAAAGGAGGGATCCACCCTAAGGATCTCTGTCAACACCTCAGACATCTCCGTCTTGGAGAACAATCCCCCTGGAAAAACAGCTCAGTGAGGTGCAGGGAAACAGGAACAGAGCTCTGCCACAGAGCAAAGAGTCACCCCAGGATTGAAGTTAAACCTGGGATTTATCCCACCCGAGGAGCATCCTCCCACCCGGAAAACAATCCAGGTAAAAGCCAGGAGAGCTCTGGAAGGAGCTCCAGAGGTGGCAGCAGGCGGAAGGAGCAGCAGGAGCAGGGGCAGGTGGAAGGAGGAGCAG
>VZRF01003304.1:135710-158880 GCA_013396875.1 Vireo altiloquus
CCTTGAGCCAGCAGTGCCTGGGCAGCAGGTGAGGTGCAGAAAAGGGAATTTCCTGCACCCTGGAGACATCTTAAAGACAGAGATTCTGTCAGAAACCACGAGGAGTGTGGGCATGACTTGGCAGTGAGTTTTTGAGAAATCTCAGAGACAAGATGGAAAAAAGCAATTTCTTTCTAACCTGTCTTCAATTGTAATAGTTAACTCCATTTCTAAAGGGGAATTTCTGCAGTTCCCAGGAGAAAAGAATGTAAATATGAGAAATGTTTATGGTAAGGTGTTTGCCTGACCAATCAAAGATCTCCTCTCTGTTCTTGTTGTGAATTCCATGCTGGTGCTGGACACAGACGAGAGAGACATGATGAGGATCACAGCTCCAGCACCTGCTGTAGAAGCTGCTGATCTCTCCCTCTCTCAATCATCTTTTTATTAATATCTATCTACTTATCTATCTATAAATAAAGTCTTCTGATCATCAGTCTATGAACACAGAGTGATTTGTAGACCAGGCCCTCAAAATAGGGCCACATCTTTTCTACAGAGGAGCACTCAGTCTTTTCACACTTCACAGGATACAAACTGGAGCTGATGAGGAGTTTAAGCACAGTAAAGGATGCCTTGACTGAAATCTTCAACTTGCATTTATTATCAAAGTCAGACTGTTTACATCTGTCAGGTCAAACGAGATGCCACAACTACAAAAAAAGATTGTGCACATGGCAGTTCCAATGCAAAAAACCAGTAAAACAGAGCTTCCCTCGGTTAAAAAAAGGACTTAAAATTACTCCAGAAAGCAACCGGCTCGGGCTGAACACCTTTACATCCAAAGTTAAGATGGTTAACAAGAAAAAATACAAACGGCGAGGCGTGGCGGGGCGGGGCAAGCTCCGTGCCCTCCCTCCGTGCCCTCCGTGCCCTCCCTCCCTCCCGGGCTCCCCCTGCGGTCCCTCCCTAGGCGTTGCGGTCGATCCGCACGTCGATCTCGCGGCCCCGCAGCTGCATTCCGTTCATCATGCGGCAAGCTCGCTCTGCCACCTCCGGGGACTCGAACCTCACCACCCCGCAGCCCTTGGATTTGCCGTTCTCCATCTTGATGTCGGCGTAGAGCACGTGGCCTGCGGGGGAAGGGAGAGGGAGGTGAGCCTGGCACAGTGAGCCTGGCACGGGGAGGTGAGCCTGGCACTGTGAGCTGAGCCTAGCACTGTGAGGTAAGCCTGGCACCGTGAGCTGAGCCTGGCACTGTGAGCTGAGCCTAGCATCGTGAGGTGAGCCTGGCACTGTGAGCTGAGCCTAGCATCGTGAGGTGAGCCTGGCACAGTGAGCCTGGCACGGTGAGGTGAGCCTGGCACCCACCATCAGCTCAGCCTGGCACCCACCGTGAGGTGAGCCCTGCACCATGAGGTGAGTCTGGCAGCCACCACGAGCTGAGCCTAGCACTGTGAGGTAAGCCTGGCACCGTGAGCTGAGCCTGGCACTGTGAGCTGAGCCTAGCACCGTGAGCTCAGCCCAGCAGTGAGCTCAGCCTGGCACTGTGAGCTGAGCCTAGCATCGTGAGGTGAGCCTGGCACCGTGAGCTGAGCCCAGCAGTGAGCTCAGCCTGGCACTGTGAGCTGAGCCTAGCACCGTGAGCTCAGCCCAGCAGTGAGCTCAGCCTGGCACCATGAGCTCAGCCTGGCACCGTGAGCTGAGCCCAGCAGTGAGCTGAGCCCGGCACCATGAGCTGAGCCCGGCACTGTGAGCTGAGCCTGGCACCGTGATCTCAGCTCGGCACCGTGAGCTCAGCCTGGCACACCGTGAGCTGAGCCCAGCCCTGCTGAGCCTGGCACCGTGAGCTCAGCCTGGCACACCGTGAGCTGAGCCCGGCCCTGCTGAGCCTGGCACCGTGAGCTCAGCCCTGCCCTGCTTCCCCTGCTCCCCCAGAGCCTGCCTGGCACACTCAGAGCTCTGGGGTGACCCCGCTGGGCTCTGCTTGGGGAATTCATCCCAGCTCCAGCAAGGGGCAGAGGCTGGGCCCTGTCTGCCATGGCAGTGGCACAGCTGGGGCTGGGCTTGGCTCCCATGCAATTATCTGGGCTAGGAGGGACCTTAAAGAGCTTCCAGTGCCACCCAGGGATGCCTCCTGCTACCCCAGGCTGCTCCAACCTGGCCTTGGGCACTGCCAGGGATCCAGGGGCAGCCAGAGCTGCTCTGGGAATTCCATCCCAGGGAACAATTCCTTCCCAATATCCCATCCAGCCATGCCCTCCAGATTATTAACTGCCCATTATTCATGTTCATTCCTAAGAGAGAAGAAAAAAACTCACCACATTCATTGAATTTATCTTTCAGCATTTTCCATGTAAAATCAAAAGGCAGCTGTGGGAAGAGAGGAACAAAGCATTACTGAGGCTCTGCTGAACAACCTGCAGGCAACTCCCCAAAAATGGAACCCAGGACAAAAATGTCCATGCCAGGACAAAAATGTCCATGCCAGGACAAAAATGTCCATGCCAGGACAGCCACTGCCATAAAACCATGGAATAACAGTCAGCCAGGAGCTCTTCTCCTGGTAAGGAAATGGCTCCAACTCCCCCAAAAACTTGGCAGAATTCAGTATTAAACACTGTGACTGGAAACTGAGCAGGGATGAGAGCAACTCCAAGTCCCAAAGAATGAGAGAGGTGGGAAAGGGCAGGAAAAGGAGAAGGGGGAAGAATGAAAAGGAGGCGTTAAAGAAGGACACTCACATTTCTCACAAATATCTGACAGGCTTTCCGTGCCACGCCAGGCGCAGGGCCTCCAGCTCCTCCCAGGGACCCTGCAAAATTCCCTGCAAAGTTCCCCCTCTCCATATCCATTGGCCTCTCAAAGTTGCTGCCCATGGCCAGCCCCATGCGCTCGATGCCCGCCCCCATGCCCTGCCCCATGGGCGGCCCCATCCTCTCCATGCCAGCCGCCCCGATGCGCTCCAGGCCCATCCTGTCCATGGGCGCTGCTCCCATCCTCTCTATGCCGATCCTGTCCATGGGCGGTGCCCCGATGCGCTCCAGCCCCGCGGGCATCCTCTCTATCACCTGCCCCATGCCCGCGCCCATCCCGGCGGGCACCATGCGCTCCAGGCCGATGCCCATCCTATCCATGCCCGCTCCCATGCGCTCCACGCCGGAGCCCATCCTGTCCATGGCCGTGCCCACGCGCTCCATGGCGGCGCCCATGCGCTCGATGCCGAAGCCGATGCCCGAGCCCATGCGCTCGATGCCCGAGCCCATGCGCTCCATGGCGGGCCCCATGCGCTCCAGGTTGGGTGCCAGGTGGTCGATGCCCAGCGGCGCCATGCGCTCCATGCCAGAGCCCATCCGCTCCACGTTGGAGCCCATGCGGTCCAGCACCAGCCCCATCCTGTCTATCTCCGAGCCCACCCTCTCCATGCCGTGCCCCATGCCCGCCGGGATCCGCTCGATGCCTGAGCCCATGCGGTCGATGCCAGGCGCCATCCTCTCGATGCCTGGAATGCTGGCATTGCCACCCCCTGCAACGAAACACACACACATGGCATCAGGAACAGGGCAGGGATGCACAGAGAGCTCAAGGGCACCTCCCTCTGCTGGAACCAACCCCTGGCACTCAGAGCTCCCTCACTGCTCAGAGGCCAACTCGGATGCCCAGGTGAGATTTCCACCTGCAGAGCTGCTGCCAGCCCTGGGAGCACAAAATAAGGATGTGGAGTTGCTGGAGAGAGTCCAGAGGAGACCCCAAAATAAGGATGTGGAGCTGCTGGAGAGTCCAGAGGAGACCCCAAAATAAGGATGTGGAGCTGCTGGAGAGTCCAGAGGAGACCCCAGAGCTGCTCCCAGGGCTGGGAGGCAAAATAAGGATGTGGAGCTGCTGGAGAGAGTCCAGAGGAGACCCCAGAGCTGCTCCCAGGGCTGGGAGCACAAAATAGTAGTTCAATAAAGAGAGAACCACAGAAATGCCATTCAAAATTAGTAAGGTATGATATGCTGAAATGTAGACAAGCAAATTCTCTTCCTCTGAAGTAGTTGGAAATGAACAGATTTAAGGAGAAACAGAATCTTTCGAGTAATCTTGGGCAGGCTGTAAGAGATTTCTTATGGCCCCTTCCTTTCATTTGAACACCCTCTCTGCTGAGCTTCTCTGAACTTTCCCATCAGTTCAGGATCTGCTGGAGAGAGTCCAGAGGAGACCCCAGAGCTGCTCCCAGGGCTGGAACCCCTCTGGAGCCAGGCTGGGAGAGCTGGGAGTGCTCAGCTGGAGAGGAGAAGGCTCCAGGGAGAGCTCAAAGCCACTTCCAGGGCCTAAAGGGGCTCCAGGAGAGCTGGAGAGGGAGTGGGGACAAGGGAGGGAGGGACAGGAGCCAGGGAATGGCTTCCTTGATCCTGAAATGTTGTGATTTGGTCATTAAACCAAATTAGATCTGTAAATTGAGGAGCTCTGCCTGCCTGGAGATGTTTGGGTTCAGCTTTGCAGTTTCATTACTGAGATTGTTCAATACTTCCAGGAATGTGCCTTGAATTTAAATGTGATACAGGCAGAAGCAGAATTTTGTTTTCACTGACAAAAATTAACAACTTCCCAGCAGCATTTAAAACCAGAGAGCAAAGCTGAAATCTAAAACTCCTTGGTTTTCATACTCTTCCAGGATTTTTTCCCCCAGAAGTGCTTTAATATTGTTCATTTATTTCAGGATTATATCCCTCAGAACTATTATTACACCATAATATACTAAATAGATCAATATATAGCATTATGCTGTAAGATATAGCAAATTAAGTGCATTAAAAGATAAAATGTTAAATGTTACCTGTCCCATCTGAAATCCCTCTCCCAGCCCCATTATTAGAGTGTCCTTCTGCACTCCCTGAATATTTAATTTTAACCAAATTCCAACAGCAAATCTAAACAGAATCTGTTTTTTTATCTGTATCACCCCCATGATTTTTGTGATAAAATAAATATCACATAGTTCAGGGATAAAAGCAGGCAGGAAATGAATCATTTACTGCACTTACCTATTCCCCTCTCCAAGGTCTCTCCAAAACTCCTGGAGATTCCCAACTCATTTCTTCCAAACTCCCTCTCAAATCCTCCTCCCATGGCTCGATCCATCTCTGTAAAGAGGAAGGAGAAGTTTTCAGGGTTAAATAACCCCTGAGAGAACATTTTTGCCACAGGAATTGTTTGATTTTCTCCTGATCACTTTGTTGTGGTTTCAGGAGCCCAAAATCCTGAGGAAAATCAGGATTTATCCCAAATACACGTGAGGGGATTGGACAGAGCCAGACTCCTCCTGAATAAACCCTCCAAAGCACCACCAATAAACCACTTGGGGACACAAAGGGGCTGGAAAAGCTCCAAGTTATTCCCATAAAGCTGAGGAGAGGCCTTTGGGAGAGGGATGCCAAGGGATGCCAATGCCTACCACTCATCCTGCCCATGTTCATGCCAGCTGGGAAGCGCCCAATGTTCTCCATGCCACCGAAGGGACCTTCCATTCCTGAAAAACACATTTTCCAGGGGTTCTTCAGCAGGGAATCTCTGCACACACAGCAGCTGCTGGCACCAAACACCCCCAGAGGCACTCAGACCTCTCCCTCCTGAGAAGGAGGCAGGATTTGGGCAAAGCATCACAAAAATCACAGAGAAATCACAGTTTGGGTCAGGATATTGAGGATTCAATCCTCAGCAGGGAATCTCTGCACACAACACCCCCAGAGGCACAGAACCCCTCCCCACCAGGATCCATCCTTCCTGAGAAGGAGGTAGGATTTGGGCAAAGCATCACAAAAATCACAGAGTCAGAGCGGTTTGGGTTGGGACATTGATGATCCAATCCTCAGCAGGGAATCTCTGCACAAAACACCCCCAGAGGCACAGAACACCTCCCCACCAGGAACCCTCCTGAGAAGGGGTCAGGATTTGGGCAAAGCATCACAAAAATCAGAGCAGTTTGGGTCAGGACATTGAGGATCCAATCCTCAGCAGGGAATCTCTGCACACACAGCAGCTGCTGGCACCAAACACCCCCAGAGGCACAGAACCCCTCCCCACCAGGATCCATCCTTCCTGAGAAGGAGGTAGGATTTGGGCAAAGCATCACAAAAATCAGTCAGAGCAGTTTGGGTTGGCACATTGAGGATCCAATTCCAACCCCCAGCAATGGCACCCTCCAGATCTCCTCAACTAAGGACGCACAGGTCATGTTTTATGGCACCTCTCCACCCTCCCCACACACCTGCAGCACTCTGAATACCCAAAAAGAACCAAATTCTTGCTGAGTTGGTGATGATTTCCCAGCACACAAATCCCTGCCACACACACACACCTCAGTCTATAGGATTTTCACAAAAGCCAAGCTACAAACAGATCAATAAAACCACAGCTTACCTCCCATTTTATTCATTCCAAAGCCCATGCCTTCCATTCCCATTCCTCAAAATAAAAGAGAAAGCTTTATGTAGCACATATCACCCAATAAATTTCAGCCCAAAGGCTGCAGAAATCAAACCAAACCAAACCACACATCCGTGGCTTGGACTGAAGAGCTTACATGGGATAACTCTGAGGAGATTCCAAGATTCCTGCTCAGAAAATCAAGCAGCAAAGGGGAAAAAACCCCACTGGCAATTCGACATGGAAAGCTGAGTGTGTGCTACTTTTTTTAGGTGGCTCTTTGAAACTTGTGCTATTTCAACAGATCCTCACCAAAGATTTGCAAGCCCACTAAAAGTGTTAAAAGTGAGAGATGGTTTGGAGTTTCATGGATTTTTGCAGTGTTTGCTGCTCATGCTCAAGAGTCAGAAAATGAGAGCTGTGTCTTGACCACAAAAAAAATAATAATTAAAAAAAAAATGGAGCAGTTGGTTAAATTCAAGTTTCCATTATCAAGCTGAACAAAAAAAAAAAAAAAAAACTCATTTGGTTTTAACATTCCTAAGAAACTTCCAACTTTTTTTGGGGAGGCAAACAAAGCTATCTACCTTCTACACAGCTTAAAGCTCTCATGAAACAAAAGCATTAGGAGTAATCTTCTTACCTCCAGGTCCCATGTTGCCCATTCCCATGCCTTTGTTTAAATGATTTGCATCAATAGGTTGACCTCCAGGTCCTAATCCCATGCCAATACCACCAAGACCATCTGAAGAAAATATTCAGATATCAAAAAAGCCTTCTTTCCATAGTTTGACAAAACAGCAAGTTTTATTTCTTAAGTAATTGACTTTTCATTCTCCAAAAAAAGCTTGCTGTGTTTCCCCTCTTTGGGGTGTGTACTGAAAGCAGGGAAGTGTGGAGTAAATTAAGAGTAGATGTGTCTTGAAACAGGCTAAAAACTATCTCCAATTAATTGGTTTCATATTTAAATTGTTGTCTTACTGCTGAGAAAACTTAGTTTGGAGCTGACTCCTGAAAAATAACTGGCTTAGAACACTGCTTGGTTTGGGCCAACCCCTCTCAGCTGAGGAGGAGCATGGAGTGGGCAATTTGGGAGAAAGATCCTCTAAACCTCTGCACAGTTAATCACCCTGGATGATTGCCAAGGGCTCATTTCCACCTCTGCCAGGGCTGTGCCCAGGCAGGGAGGAGCTGAGCCCTGTGGATCAGTGACAGCCACCTATGGAATTGCGAGCACACAGCCAGCCTCTCTGAGCAAAACACACTCCCAGGTGTGCTTTTGAACCTCCCTTAAGGATTCCCCAACCCAAAGAAAGAAGGAAAAACCCTTTTTTTTTAATTTTCCTGAAGCAGGAAGAAAAGTTTCTCTGCTTGGCACAAGCACCAGTTTGTGGCATCCTTTGCCTGGCAGGATTCCCTCGTTTCCAGCTCAGCACTGAACACAGGAAGTGTTGAATCTTGTTTTAAAACAGCACAAGTAAAAGGCCAAAATCCCTGCCCCAGTAAAGGCCAAAATCCAGGCTTCCAGAGGGATTTAGGGAGTTTTACACCAATGCAATTGGAACATCCTTACAGTGACACTGCTGCTGAGGAAGGCCTTGCCAGGCACTGCAAGCTGAGCTAGGGAAGGGCTAATTAATGAGCATTAATAATGGGCAATTTAGCAGCACACGACAGGTGTGGTTCCCAGGAAGAAAACAGCATCTGTCTGAATTCAGAGAATCCCAGACTGGGTTGGAAAGGACCTTAAAGCTCATCCACTTCCAGGACCCTCAGCACAGCCCAGGACAACCAAAATTCCACCAACAGCCCCAATTTTGCTGCATTTCAACAAATTCAGCCTCCAGCTCTTCCAGTCCCAACTCTTCTCTTCAGTATTTGCAGCATTCCCGAGGATGGAGAACTCCACAGGACCTCTGAGCAACCCAGAAACCCTCCCAGGAAGGTTTCCTCACATCCACGTGGCCTCTGTGCATTTCCACTGCTGGTTTTAGACTCCATCTTTTAATTCAGTCCAATTCCAAGCTGGAAGGAGCAGCGTGGGGCAGCCAATTAATTCTCAATTTCCACTCTCCTGGTGCTTTCTGCCTCCTGCACCTCCGAGAAGAGTTTGCTTCCCTCTTCTTTCCAGATTTAACACATTGATAAAGATCCCCTTTGGGAATTTGAAGACCTGGAAGACTCTCAGGTCCTGAATTCAACCCTTTTAATGGAAGGGAAAACATTCTAATCCCAGAGCACCACCCCATAAAAGGAGGTGCTGATTTTATTTCCATTAAATCCCACTATTAATTGGGATCTTGGAATTGCAACGGAGAGCTCTGGAAGCCTTGAGAAGGTGAATGTTTTAAGACAAGCTTCTGGCCATGAGCTGAAAGAAGTTATCCAAAAAAAAAAAATCACTGAGCAGCTCTTCTTCACTATTTCCCCCTTCTGAAAAGGATTCAGGAATTTGGATCCCAGTTTGAAGCAGAGTTTTTACTGGGGCTGGGATTGGTGCTGAACAGCCAAATAAAAAGCAGAAGATGTTGAATCATGCAGGAGAGACTTACGAGGGAGTTGTTGGGGTCGCTCTGGAGGGAAGAAGTCTCCTTTGGGAAAGGCTCGTTCATCCTAAAAGGAATAAAACACCACAAAGTTGGCAAGAGAAATGAGAAATTATTTCCTGATTCTTAACATTTTGAATTAAAATACAGAAATTTTCAAGTTAAAGCAGTCTTTGGTGTAGTTTTTAGCAAAATAATCAGAATTATTTTGTTCCATCATTCCCTGATGGAACAGGCAAATCACACATTTCCCACTCAGTATTTTGATCCACCCTTGGAAGCACAAATTCCCCCCAAATCAGGAGTGCAGCTGGCAGCTCAGGATGCAGCGGGAATGGAGATTTCCTCACCATTTTGACATGCATGGGTCTGTCAAAGAGCAGCTGCCCGTTGAACATGGCTGGGGGCCGTTAAGGATGGGTGACAAACACTGGGAGCTCTGATGGGGAGCACAAAAAACCCCTCAGAAAATCTCATCTCCTCACTTATCATCCACAGATTATCCCAAATCCCTCTGCCTTCTTCAAAACTAAAAAACTTTGAAACTCACATATACTGAACACTAAAAAAAAAAGGCTTTTTGAAATTAAAAAATGATAAGAACACATTTCTGGGTAAGATTAAGTTTACTGAGAGATCCTGACTGAATAAACTGATTCTAAATCAGTTTAAATGTTTCCTCAGTCACTTTATGCATTGAAAACAGGATAAAACAGGGAAGAATTCCACAGCAACACCCACATTTTGCAGGCTGCCATGAAAGTGAATCCTTTATCCAAGTCTGGCTCCCACAAGGTTTAGTGCAATGCAGGAGGGAATTAACACTCAAACAGAAACTTTGGGAAGGGAAAGGGAAAATATTTCCCTCCTTTCCGTATCATAACAAGGAGCTGAGAGAGTAAAATCTGCAATTCCATTGCTGTTTGGTTTCTGGGTGGGAAATCTTCACTGCCTGGCCAGAGGAAGGACTCAGGGAGCAGAGGAGAACACCAGGCCCAGGTGCCTTGGCACAGGGATTTTTTCTCCTTTCCAGACAAATCTTTTCACAGAATTGCATCTTAATACCAATCACAACTTATCCAGAAATTTATTTGGGATAGAAATGTGGGAATTTCCTTTGCTAAAGATCCTCAGCAAACCAATTCCTTCCAGTTGGAATTTTATCTCCGTTTCGCTTTTCCTTCCAATTTCCCATCCTCTGCAGTCTGACCTTTCCCTGGCACAGAAATACCCTCAGAACACAACTCCCAGAGTGCCCCTGCAGTGTTTCCCAGCTTCCTGCCCCTGTGCCAGCCCTGCTGCCCAAGGATACAGATGGCCTGCACGGCCTCGATGGCTTGCTCGAAGGTCACTGTGCCAATGCCGCGGCTTTTGCCATCCTTGTCCTCCAGGATGTCAGCTCGAACCACCACCCCAGCCA
Organism: Vireo altiloquus; assembly: GCA_013396875.1. NCBI lineage: Eukaryota > Metazoa > Chordata > Aves > Passeriformes > Vireonidae > Vireo > Vireo altiloquus. The sequence goes on from VZRF01003304.1 coordinate 146,064, forward strand.
TGCTGAACACCTCCTTCAGCTTCTTCCAGCCCACCTTGTAGTCCAGCTGGAAAACAAGAGAGAAAAAGAGAGATTTCTGTGAGAAAATAGGTTTAGCAGGCTTACTTCCTTTCTTTGTATTGGTGTTAAAGAGGTGGTAGAGAGATGAGATAAAATTTAATCGAACTACAGAGGTTTGTTCAAAAATCCCAATTAACAGACATTGAATTGAGAACCTCCTCAGCACAGAGAGCCAGCAGGACACAGATGAACATTCCCTGGAATTTCCAAGGCTTTGTTGGAGACCAGCAAAGTTATACAGCTTTGCCTGTTCTCCTGGGAACCAAATTTATCTCCAAAACTCCACAAGAAGCTTTGCCATTGAAATGAGCCCTTGGGAGAAACTGCAACCACTCCTGGGTGATCAGCAAACACCAAAGAAATGAAAAGCTGAATGTTTGATATGTTATAGTAAGAGAGGTTTGTAGTTTTAATTGCCTCATATATTTCTATGGGACCAAGATGGAGATTTTAGGGTGTCAGTCCCTTCTCCTTCTTCCCTTTTCTGTGACCTCAGTTCCTATCATGTAGCAATTGGTAGAGAGAATTTAGTTTAGAAGAGACCTGTTAATAACAGTGATAGTTATTGAATTTAGAAACAAAATAATGTGTGTAGAATCTTCCTATTTGATGATAAACCTTATATAAACCCTCTGCACTGTGTATCTACAGCCTTTTTTGGCACCTAGAATCAGTAGTGACACTGTTCCTAAACCTTTGATTACTTTAAAATAAACCTAAAGCAGCACCAAAGTTGTTTGTTATTTTGTCCTGAAATAAGAAATTGAAAAGTAAAGCAATCTAGGCACAAACCATCCTTGTGGGGTCCTACCAAGGCTTCTCCTGCCTCTGATCTGCTCCTCTCTCAGCTGAGAGGTTCAGACTGCTGCAGGGGGAGGTGTAGAAAAGATGTGGCCTATTTTGAGGGCCTGGTCTACAAATCACTCTGTGTTCATAGATGGATGATCAGAAGGCTTTATTTATAGATAGATAAGTAGATAGATATTAATAAAAGGATGATTGAGAGAGAGGGAGATCAGCAGCTTCTACAGCAGGTTCAGGAGCTGTGATCCATCTCCATGTCTCTCTGTCTGTGTGTTCAGCACCAGCATGGAATTCACAACAAGAACAGAGAGGAGATCTTTGATTGGTACAGGCAAACACCTTACCATAAACATTTCTCATATTTACATTCTTTTCTCCTGGGAACTGCAGAAATTCCCCTTTAGAAATGGAGTTAACTATTACTAAAATTGCTTTTTTCCAGCTTGTCTCTGAAATCTCTCAAAAACTCCCTGCCAGGTGATGCCCTCAGGGAGGATCTCAGCACTCACGTTGGCCACGAAGACAGTGCTGCCCAGCCTGCCAGCCTGCAGGGCGTGGATGATCTCGTTGGGGATGTTGGGGTTGTTCAGGATGCTGGGGGGGATGTTGATCATGCCAGGGCCGCCAGGGCCAGGCCCGATGCCCATTCCTCCTGCTGCCATCACCTTCTGCATGGCTCTCCTGGCATGTTCTCCATCAGGGTCCTGTGGGCACAAACACACAAGTTCAGATCCCTCACGGCTCCCACAGGCACACAAAAGGAGATTCCCTTTATCCCAAGCTATTTCCTCCTCAGGGATTTCCATCAACTGCTTCCCTTTCACTGCCAATTGATTTCATTCTACCCAACACCAGCACCATTTATGGAGTTATTCCTTCCCAAAACCACTGGTTCCCAATGTGTTTATCCATCATTAATACCAATAACACACCTCTGTTACATCTGTTCCAAAAACCCCCAATGCTGGGGTTTGGAATTAACTGGATTAATTAAAAAACTGGACAGGGTTTGGAATTAACTCCCAGGAGTGGCTGTCAATAGCAAAGGCATTAAAATCCAATTCAAAAGGAAATGACAGCTTTGAGGTGTTCCAGGAAAGAGTTGATTCTGTGGAACTGTTGGTGGAATTCATTCATTCTGATGCAGAATTCAAAGGGAAGTTTGTCAAGAACAAACACTGATGGAGATTTCTGTGTCAAGTCATTAACAAAGAACAGCAATTAAAGCCAAACTCCTGCTTTGTCCTCAGATCAAGTTTAGTCTTGATAATCACAACTTGGGCACTGGTTAAAAATGATTAGAAAAAGGTGGATTGGGGTTTTTTTTATCCTATTTAAGTCCTGTTTTCTGTCCATTATCCCCTGAGTCAGCCCTAAATCCTTATCAAGAATTTCCCCATTCCAGAACAGATTCACTTCTTACTTCTTTCACTTTCAGGGGTCTCCCACCAAGACTGTGCTTGTTCAAAACCTCTGCAGCCTTTTTCATGCTTTCTTCCATCTTGAACTCAACCACCCTGTGGGGACACAGAACAGCTCAGGATGGTTTGTTTCAGGAATTCTCCTTGGATTTGAGGGATAAATTCGGAAGGGACTTACGCGCATCCCTGGCGAGGTGATTTCCCAGGCCAGTCACAGGGAGGAGGGAAGAGAGAAGAAATCAAGTCAGTAAAAGCTCAAACCACACACAAGTCTTTTTCTTATTAAAGCCAAATCACATTAGTTAAGCCCTACCAGCGAAAATAAATGTAACCTTCCACAGGCAAGCCTCCAATAATGGAATTCCATAATTTCTAATGCCTGAACAGGATTAACCTGAGGTCTCTGAGGTTGGAACAAACACTAAATTCCCGACTCCAAGAAATACCACACGCTTCCTGTGACCTGCTCTTCCCTGGCATACAGCAAAACCCTCCACACTCTCACCCTAAATCCATCTCCTTCAGGACACTTAATGTGCTCCTACTGGTTTCCCTGCTCCTGGACTGAAGGCCCATGAAGGCACTGAACGTTTACATTTAGGAATTTAGCTCTACTGGCCTGGGAAGTGAAATTTCCAGCACCTGGTCCTTCCAAACTCAGCCAACCACTCTTTTCCAAAGCACAGGAATATTCCAGAGCCCTGTCCTGCCTGCTGGGCTCCAGGGGGTCACACAGCCAAACGCCAACGGCACGCAGGAACAGCTCCTGACTGCAGAGCCCCAAACCCCAACCTCCTCCCATCCCACAGCACTCCTGCCCTTAGAGCCACTGCACATCCACACTCTGAGCCTCCCTGGCCTCCTGTCCAGCACACAGAAACATTTCAGGTAGAAAATCCACAAAGAAACTCTCAAAACACTTACCCTTGACTTTCCTTCAGCGTCCATTAAGAGCTCCACGTATGTTACCTCACCAACTACAAATCAGATTCCAGACGACACAGATACCAAGGGAGAAAAGCCAAGAAAACAATGGGAATTTAGAACAATCAACAACCGTGAATGGAGCCTCTGCCTTATAAGAAAGCCCAGAAACACTCCAAGTTCTCTAGACCACAAAACTGGACAATTACAGGTATGCAGTAAAGGCTTCAAGCACTTCAGTATGTTCTTGGTTTTCCTCCACCTCAAAAGCCAGAGATTTCCACAGTTCCCTGGATCTTTAGTGCCCACCTGAGGCAATCCAAATCCCTGGGAAAGGCTGCAGGAACAAATTTCCTTCACTCTCCACAGGATGTGGCTCCATGGCTCAGAATTTCAAGTGATTTGTTTCGCTCCTGAGCAAAGTGTCCAAAAAGGGAATCACACTGAACCAGCAGATCAAGAGATCAACACCTGATTTATATCAGCAGGTTTTTGTTAAGCCACAAGAAATTCCATTTTAGCATTAAAATCTGCCATATTTGCTCTCAAGACAAAACTGTCAACAGCAAAAGGCAGAAGTCCATGGAGAACTCCACCTGCCCTTTTCCTCACAAGATTGGGATTGCCTCTCTAGGACCAAATAACCCTGGCAGGAACCTCCAGAATCCAACTACCCAAATGGCTGCTGCCTTTGAAGGGACTGGCATACAGAAGAATGGAATAAACAGTCTTTTTTTTATTTTTCTTTCTGCTTTTAAAAGTCCTGGGGTTGAAATTTAAACCAGGAGGAGTCCAAGTTGCTTTATGTGGACAGTGGAATGTTTTATTTTGTGGGAAACCACAAGCCAGTTGAGTATGAATAGTTTAACTGGAGCAAGGAACTGAGGTTTGACAAGACTCTGCCAGGGACAGAGGGAGGTGTTCAGCCTGACCTCCCCCAAGCCCAGCAATTTACAGGATATCACTGTGGAAAACTGACAGCCTGGAAGGTCTCTCTTGAAGCTGGAAAAAAAAAAAAAGGAATGCTTCATGAAATCATTGATTTTTTAATCTCCATTTCTTATTTTAAACAGTAATTTAGCAGTAAGAGCATTCCAGGCAGAGAATTGGATGAACAGCTCTGATCCACTCCTGGTTTGGGGAGGACAATGAGGCTGGAAAAGGCTGCTGAGTCCCTCTGAAAGGGACTCCACTGGAGTGTCCATTATTATCCACAGCTCCACCAGCTCAGTCCATGTTGGTATCAAGGCTAGGAGAAGGAATTGCAGTCTCTAATCCATCTGAGCTCACGCAGCACACGTGGGATTGTTCCCAAGCACTCCTGGGGGGGTTCAGCATTCCCACGAGGTTCTGACGCCATCCAGCTCAACAGCAGCAGCCAGACTCCAACCACACTCGGGGCAGGGATGCAAATGGATTCACTGATTCTTCCCAGGTGACCTCCAATCCAAAACCTCTCCGAGCCACAGGTGTGGCACTCCCTGAACCCTGTGGAGCTCCTGCAGCCAGGGCTCTCCTCTCCTGGGCTTCACCTACAGCTCCTCCTGCAGATCCACACCAACAACTTCCAAAGGATCTTGCCAGGCTTGAGGATATCCCATAATATTTGCTCTTGTCACCAATCCCTGACTCTGAACCACAAGATCTCCAGGAATCTCTTGGAAAGTTCAGTCTGTGCCAATTTTGCTCAGAGCTTCCCCTTTCGAGCCTTACAGACACATGAAAATCCAAATATCCAGCCTGAAGCAGCTGCTTTCCTCCAAAGGACACCTGAACTCCCCGAAGAGCCCCAATTCAGACCAGCAGGAAGGGAATGACACACTCAGAGCAACAGCTCAGCAAAGGAAAAGCTCAGAGTACAGAACCACTGCCATGAAAATGCATCCTTTTCACCTTAAAACGTGTGAGAGGAGCCAAGCCAACCCCTCTGCCAGGAGAAAGTTGTCTGAGGTTGGCAAAGGAAAACTTTTTTAAGCCAGGGTCACATTTTATTTGGAGTTTTGGATTTTTTTTCTAGACTCCAAATCACAGGAGATGCCAGAGAAAAGTACCAGGAGCAGATATCCATGTGTGCCAGGATAAATGCCCAGTGACCCAGGCAGGATTCCCTCCTGCCAGGGAACAGCTGGATTCTGTCAGGGAACATCTCATATCCACCAGTGGACAAGCCAAGCACTAAATCTGTTCTTTCAGGAGCCTCCCAAGGGAGGAAACTTCCAAAAAACATCATCTCCAAGAGGTTTAATTAAGGAATCCATTCCCTGTGGAGTCTTTAGGGTTTAATGTAGAGGAGACTGATTTATGGATTTATTTAAACCCCACAACTGAAAATCCAGAAACTCAGCTTTTCCCAAACCAACACACTGGAGCAGCATTTACTGTAATAACCAGAAATCCAAACTGAAGAACTCTTCAGTGGTTTTTTTCCTCTCCTTTTAAACTTTGTATCACTTCTCCAAATTTATCAGCACAGAAAATGTTCAAGCTGGGCTGCTCCAGCAGAATTCCACCACTCTGCAGGGCCTCTCCAGGAATCTCAGCTCAGGATCCACAGGAGGCCCTTGGAGACACATCTGGGAACTCCCCAGAACAAGCTCAGACAGAAATGTCAACTTTAGTTTGATTTTAACAGTTTGTGACAAACCAAAGAGGTGTGAAAGGTGCAGAGAGGGAAGCAAGCACAGAACTGGGGCAGGGGAAATGCTTTGTAGCAGTTATTTCCTTGGCCTCCAGGGCCAAAAGTAAACACCAAACAGGGAAGGAAAACCCTGAACTGGTTGGATGTCTCCTAATCTTCTGAAGAAGAAGTGATCCGAGAGGATCAAAAAGCTTCACACTCATAATGTGAGGCAAAGCAGAGTTGGCCACAGCTCCTCCCTCATTTACAGGGTAAAGCTTGGGACAGGCAACCCCTAAAACTTAGAGGGGCTGGGGAGAGAAGAGAAGCACATTTTATACATGTAAAGCTTTGGGCAAAAAACAGAGAAGGAAATGCCCAGCAGAGACAGAGGAGTCAGTAATTCTGTCAGAGATGGGGAAGGGAAACTTCCCTTTGGCAGGAGAACACCCAAAGAGGTGATTTTGGCTCCTGAAGAGCTCAGGCAGCAAAGAGAGTGAAAATAGCCAGGGAAGGGTTGAGACTCCTTGGAAAGATGGTGAAAGCCCAAGGGAAACAGAGCAACTCACCAGAGACTGCACCAAATGGAACAGGTCAGGGTGGAACAGAACATTCCTGCCTCATCCCTCCCTCCCTGACTCCCCAGAACTCCACACTGGGACCAAATCCTGGGCACTGAGCTTGGGCACTCTGCAGTGACACTGCCACCAGTCCTGGGTAACAGCTACTGGAGCAAGCCCAGTGCTCACCAGTACCAGCACTGGGACACCAGTAAGAGCCACGAGTTCCACATTCAGGAGGCCACAAAGCTTCCATAAACTCCTGGAGATTGGGCAGGGAGGCAGCACGTGGAGTTTAGCAGCTGCTCCTCTGCACGGGGATTGAGGCGGGGAAAGCTTTGCTGCTGGATTTGCAGAGCCCCAGGCTGTGGTGGAGAGGTGAGTGTGGGCACAGCCCTGCCAGCACAGCCTGTCCCAGGGCTGTGCCCATGCACAGAGGGCACACCAGCCCGACCCTGCCTGCAGCTGCTCCTGCCATGCCCATGGAACCACACTAATTATGGTGATTAATATGTCCCCACCCACACAACGTGACAGTTACTGCCTCGTTTCACAGCTCATCCCTGATTCTATTTTGCTACTTTGGGCTGGGAGGTTTAAAATACAAAAATCCTGTCTTTCCTAAAGGAACCAATAAATACCTGGAATTCAGATCCCAGTTTTTTGTTGCCATGGCATCACCTCCCTTCCACCAGCTGCCATGAGCATTCCCACGTTTCTCCCCATGTGTGGGGGACAGATCAGGACAAGTATTCAGCATTCAGCTACTTCCATGGAAAACTGCTGCCCTTGGAAGCCTTTCCCAAATTCCCATCAGCACAGCTGCTCAGTCACTTTGCTAACACCTTGTGCCTGCCAGCCAAAACGAGGGAGTTCCAAACAAGAACATCTCTTCATTCCTTTACCAACATTCCCACTGCATACCTGTAATTGAGTTTCTCCAACCAATCCACTGGGATGCCCGAGCCACGGCGCTGGCAGAGAGAGAGAGAGGTGGCACCTGGAGCAGCCTGGCTGCCCACAGGCTGCAGCAATGCCAGCAGCTCCTGCCCAAGCAGCTCCTGCACGCACAGCACCTCCCCGAGCTCCCTGCTGCACGGCAGCCTGGCACTGCAGCAGCTCTCACACACCCAGGGTTGCCCCTTGGGCACAGAATTCCACCTGCTCCCAAAGCCTGGGATGTTTGGCCTGGCATTCTTACACTTCCGAAGCAAGAATTCCAACGGTTTGGAGTTTTCCATGGGTACATTCCTGGGGTTTGGAACTGCTCTGCCTTGGGGTAAGGACTGAACAAGCTGGAGCACAGCATGAGAGAGGCAGTTTGGGGGAAGTCCAGCACAATTCCAAGGCAAAATCCAAACTGGATTCATCAGCAGTGCCAAACCCCGGGAAGGATGATCCCAGTTTGAGCATGACAAGCCCTGCAGCCAGGAGGAGGAGGAGGCTCCAAGCTTCCCCCAGGAGCATCTGCTGGAATGAGCAGCTGAACAGCCAGGCAGGAAACAATCTCACCCCGGACTGAGCCATCCACGGGAACTGGAGAGGAACCACAAGACACTGGGGATGGAATTCAACACAGCAGAGTTAGACATCTCCACATCCGGAGAGCCTGAAAACCAATGGATCTGGGGTAGCCAAGGGGCAGTTAAGGCTCCATCCATAATCAGGGCCTGTTCAAGCAGCCTTTGAGGCTGCCATGACACAAAACCACTGCTGGCTCTCCAACAGCCCCTAATTAGGGACGATTTCCAGTGCTCCCAGTCCCAACGGCTGTTCCACAGACTCCTTTTGCCTCCAAAGACAAACATTTGAAACCCTCTGGAACTTTGTTTTCCCCTTCTTTAGGCCACATCTCAAACTCCTGAGCTGTCAGTCCTTACCCAGCTCCAGCACGATGCCCACTGCCCACTACCATGGCTGAAGCTCTGCATTCAGAGGTGCCCCACAGGAAATGTTGTGTTGTCACTCTGAACTTGCTTTAGACATTTTAAGGCTGGAGAAGCCAAGGATTTTTCTTGCCACTTCACTGCACTTCCAAGGTGATTTGAAAACTAGGAAGCTGGGCACCAGCCTGAAGAAATGACACTAATTTAGACTTGTCACCACCCGAGTACTCAATCTCTTCATCTTCCTCAAGAGATGAAGATGTTCAGGTCAGCAAAGGCAGCTCCCATCCACACGGGAATTAAATGGAGTTGTGGAAGGAGGAACACCACAAACCTCATTTCCAAAGCCCTGATTCTGCTGCAGCACATACCAAAGCACCAACCTGATTTTGCAGGTCACCCTTCAAAACACTGCACTGCAACCAGCTGCAGAATGGTTCTTGAAGCCAGCCTAAACCCCTCCAAATTTGGGGACACGGCTGGAGATCCACACACCAGAGCAGGACATAACTACCTGAATGCCCAAAAAACATTAAAATGCTTCAGAAAGTTCTGCTGCGCTTCAAGGCTAGAATCTGATGAAATCTGGGGTTTGATAGCTAAAGGAAACCACTTCTAATCCTGGGATGAAACTCTCTCAGCTGCACGCCAAAGGCCTCCACAGGAACCATTCCCTGGAAGGCTGCCAGGGACAGAGCTTGTGCAACACACCCAGGAAGGCTTCGGGAAGAGCTTTCCCAAACTCGTGTGGCTAAGTGCAGCCAGAAGTGCAACTGCTGAGCTACACAGAGAGCCAGGCTGGAGCACAGGACAGCCTCAGGCACCTGAGCTGCACTTTACCTTTCTCTTTGACCAGGTCCTTCAGCGACTGCCACTTGACGTCGAAGGGGATGTTGGTGATGAAGGCTCTGTACCTCTTGGCGGGGTTGGAGTAGGGCTCGAAGCGATTCCCTCCCCTCTTCATCCCCTTCTCTTTCTTCTTCTCGCTGGGGGTTGGTCGCTCGCCTTCGCTGCGAGGGAGAGAATGGCACAGGTGAATTGCTGGAGTGGGGCAGTGCCAACCCCTCCAGATGGAACAGAACTCAAACACAGAACCACCAAATCCCAGAGCAGTTTAGGTGGGAAAGGACCTTAAAGTCCATCCCATCCTGAGGGAACAACAACAAACCAACAAAACAAAACACTTCAGCCCCAGCCTTACATAATTCCCTTCTCTAACCCAATTAATCTCCTTGCTCGCTCAGTGCTGGTGGAGAAGATGCACAAAGACATCTTTAGGAGGAATTCAGAACACATCAGATAAAAAAGACAAAGTTTCCATCATGTCTGTACTGAGTTTTTCCCAACTCAGGGCCTGTGCAGCCTTGCAAATTCCAGGTCAGGAATCCCAGCTCCATCCCCTCAGGGCTGTTTGGGTCACTCAACAGACACAAAAGCCTGCAGGGAAAGAGGAAATTAAGAATGTAGAGGCCTCTGAAGGTTTATATTTGAGTGTGTTCCCTGTTTTCATCACCCAAAGCTTCTCCAGACACAGCGATAGGAATTTTCCAGTCTTTCTCTCACTGAACTTTTTTAAAGCTTCTTAATTAATGAAGTAATTAAAACTCCAAAATTAGACCTGAAATAGGACAATCCTTTTCACACCTTCATTTCTGTTTGGCTGACGAAATAACACAAAATTCAGTAGCTGTGTTAAAGGCTGCACTCAGATTTTACTGGTTATTCCTTAAACTGGATTTCCCCAAGGAAAATGTGGATATTCCAAACAGAACTGCACCTGGACACACAAATAGATTTCCTGGAGACATCCCAAAGATAACAGGGGAAAAATAAAATCACAGCAGAGAGATATCTTTATTTTTACTTCCAAGAACAAACTGCCTCCTCACTGGAGGAGTTGCTGGAATATGGAATTGCTGATTCCATGTTTCCAGGAGTGTTGGGAACAGAATCCAAGCTGGGAATATCTTTCCCCAGCTGCAGATTCCCTGTCCCAGGGATGTCTCTGTCCCTGCCTGGCTGAAGTCACACAGTCAATAAAATTGTGTCTGTCAATATTTTATTGCCTGAAGCACAGTCTGACTGTTCTTTAATGGAAAAAAAAATTAAAATAGATATGGATCTTTTTGCCCCCAAAGTGACACTTGGGAAGCTGAACACATTCCTGGTCACGGAAACACAACCCAAGAACTCAAATCCAAGCTCGAGTCTGCACCAGGAATCACAGCAAACCAGGCTCAACCTGATTTTTATCACCCTGCCGTGAAACTGAGGCCAAAAACGCCCTGAGGGAGAAAAGTCCATGGATTTGGTACCAAAACCGGCTTTGCCAAGTGTGGAATTTTCATGGAGCCTCAACGCGAGGAAGGGAGAAGCAGTTGAGGCTTTTTCTGCTGCTCATCCCCAGGTTTACAGAGCCGGAACTGCTGCTGATTTTGGTTTAAATTTTTATAACACTTTACGGACATCAACCACCGCGATTGTGCAACCTCTCCCCGGCACCACCTTAAACTCTCACCCTCGAGGTGTTTGCGCTCCTAAATCCCCTCACGAGTAAATCCCCCCCGAACCGGAGCTCGGCGGGATGAGATCCACACCGAGAGCAGCGCAGTTAGCACAACTTCAGCACAAAAAGTAATGAACTTAAACATCCCCACGCTGGCACAGCCCGCTCCTCCCGGAGAGAACTCCACTAAAACTCAGCAGAAGCTTTTCCTGAGGGGATGCGGAGGATCCCAGAGCTCGCTGCCCGCCGGGCCCGGAGCGCCGGGACCGGGCCGCTCCTCGCTGCGGCCGCGGGAGCCCCGAAAGCGCCTTCAGGGCGGCCCCGCCCGGGATCCCAAGGCGCGCCCGGAGGGAACGGCGGCCGCAGTACCGCCCCGCACCGGTAACGAGCCCGCCGGGACCCCACCGGGACCCCCGCGGGCTCCGCTCCGTCCCGCCGCCCTCAGGCCGGGCCCAGGCGCGGGGAAAGGCGCACGCGGCCCCTCCGCCCTCACCGGCAGCGCGGCCCTTCATAACCCCCCTACCTCTTAGGAGGCGGCCCCCCCGCGCCGGCCGCCCCGTTGGGCGCTGGCGGAGCCGCCGTTGCCGCCGCGGCCGCCGCCGGGGGCGGCTCCATTTTGCCGGGGGCGTTTTGCGAGGCCGCGGCCGCCGCCATTTCCCAGCGCGTCCTTTGTGTGGCGAGCGCGGGGCACGACGGGACGGGGCCGGCAGCCGGGCCGCCAGGGGGCGCTGCGCCGCCCATGCGCGTGAGGGGAAGGCGGGGAGGGCGCGGAGAGGCGCGAGGGGAGCTGCGCGTGCGCGGTCGGGGCTGCCCCCGCCCCTCTACCGCCGGGAATGGCGGGCACGGGAGGAACGGGGACGTGCGGGAGGAGCGGAGAATGAGCAGGGTCGGAGCCACGGAGCGGGGCTGGCGGCTGCCGGGGATAGCGGCCGTACGGAATGGCGGCAATGGCAACGCCGCACGCGGACCGCGTGCCGTACAGCATGGCGGCGATGCTTGCACATGCGCAGTGGAGTGAGGGGAAAAAACCCGCCGGCTGCAAATTCAAAATGTCTCGGGAGTCCTCGGTTTTAAGGAAGTGATGTTTTAAGTGCAAAAGAGACTGTTTGGGGAGCGTTATCCACATGATGATGTGTGTCATGACCCAGCCCCCGATCGCAGCCCCGGGAGCTCCCCTGCCGCCCCCCAGGACCGCAGAATGCGCGGAACCTCTCACGAGGCCGCGGCTCTCCGGCGGACTCTTGGCTGGGTTGTACAACAGCCGTGGGAGGGTCCCGTTGACCGGCAGCTGGAACAGCCAATAACAGGCAAGGAGCGGGGAGGCCGCGGCTCGCTGAACCAATGAGCGGCCGTGGGGGCGGGGCCATACCCGGAAGCGGCGAGCGGCGCGGAGGCAGCACCGGCAGCACCGGGGATCGGGAGAAGCTGCAGCGATGTCGGAACGGAAAGTGTTGAACGTGAGTTGGGCGGCCAAGGAGAGGTTTCCCCGAGCCCCGAGGGCGCTGGGGGGGTCCCGGTTGGTTCGGGAGTCACTCAGAATCCCGAGGTCGTTGAGGTTGGAAAAGACCTCGGAGATGGAGTCCGAGCTGTGCCCGATTCGCACCTCATCACCAGCCCAGAGCGCTGAGTGCACCTCAGGGGATGGAGACTCCGCCAGCCCCCCGGACAGCCCTGCCGGTGTTTAACAACCCTTTCCAGGAAGGAATTTTCCCGATATCCAATTTAAACCCCACCCCGAGGCCTTTTCCTCTCATCCTGTGGCTGTTCATCCCCACCTGGGCTTCACGCTGCAGTCAAGGAGCTGTGGGCAGTGAGAAGATTCCCGGGGCTGTGGCATTCCCGTGCCCACCCTCTCTCCACAGAAATATTACCCTCCGGACTTTGATCCGGCCAAGATCCCGAAGCTCAAGCTCCCAAAGGATCGGCAGTACGTGGTGAGGCTCATGGCGCCCTTCAACATGAGGTGAGAGCAGCTGTGGGACCGCGGGATTGCTCAGGGAGTGGGATGGGATGGGATGGGATGGGATGGGATGGGATGG
>VZRF01003304.1:184247-197114 GCA_013396875.1 Vireo altiloquus
GGATGGGGACAGGGGAGAGGGGAGAGGGGACAGGGGAGAGGGGACAGGGGACAGGGGACAAGGGACAGGGATGGCGACAAGAAACAGGGATGGCGCAGGAGAAGTGGAGCAGGGAAAGGGACAGGAAAGCAGATGAGGACACAAGATGACGATAGGGGACGTGGGATGAGGACAAGGGACACAGACAGAGAACATGGGACAGCGATGGGGCCGAGGGAGAAGGGATGGGGATGGGGGGATGTGACTCCCACCACTGTCCCCAGGGCAAGAAGTTCGTGGGGGACCTGGGCTCGGACGGGACGATCACCTGGCAGGAGACAGGGCAGGTGTTCAACTCTCCGAGCGCTTGGGCCACGCACTGCAAGCGCCTGGTGAACCCTGCCAAGAAGTCAGGCTGCGGCTGGGCGTCCGTGCGCTACAAGGGCCAGAAGCTGGACCAGTACAAGGCTGCGTGGCTGCGCAAGCACCAGCCCAACGTGCCACCCCCCGAGGAGGTGGGACCGCGCTCAGCTCCCCCTGGCACCCCCGGGGTGCGGGGCGAGGTGGGTGCCAGCCCCGTCTGCCCGCAGAGCTTGGCCAGCGAGGGCGAGGAGGAGGAGCTGCCCGAGGAGGAGGAGGAGGAGGCGGCGAGGGAGGGTCGGGTGCCAGCGCCGGAGCCGGCGGCTCCCAAAAAGCCGGAGGAGAGGAGCAAGAAGCAGCAGGGCAAGGGCCTGGCGGAGCCGGCGGGGACGGGTGAGCTGCCGTGGGGGTACCCGGGGTCCGGGGGGCAGCGCGGCCGCCGTGACGGGACCTTGTCCTCGGCAGATGTGGGCACTGCAGGGAAAAGGCTGGAGGTGAAACCTCGAGTGCCAGTCCGATACTGCACCCTGGGCACCCGTGACTCGACCAGGTAGGGGACACCGGGACCCTGGGGCGCAGCAGGGGCAGGGCAGGGATGGCAGCAGGGCTGTGGCTCTTCCAGGAACCCCCAGACCCTGGTGGAGGTGACGTCCTTTGCCGCCATCAACAAATTCCAGCCCTTCAACGTGGCCATCTCCAGCAACGTCCTCCTGCTCCTGGTGCGTTCCCTCCCCAGGCTGGGACATCACTGATGGCTCTGGGGTGAGCGGGAGGGGGTGTCCCCGGTGTCATCGTTTTGGGGCTAAACTGTTGATTTTAACTTTTTCCTTTAGGATTTCCACAGCCACCTGACACGGAGTGAAGTGGTGGGGTACCTGGGGGGGCGCTGGGACACCAACACCCAGTGTAGGTGGGGTTTGGGGAGCGGGGGTGGCTCTGCCGTGGGCCGGGGGGGTCACCCAGCCCTGTGTCCCCGCAGTGCTGACGGTGCTTCGAGCCTTCCCGTGCCGGACCCGCCTGGGTGATGCTGAAGCCGCAGGAGCTGTGGAGGAGGAGGTAAAAGGCTGATCCTGCCTCGGGAGAGGGCAGGGGGGCTCAGGGGGGCTTGGACCCACCGTTTGTGCCCCCCAGATCTGCCAGAGCCTGTTCCTGCGGGGGCTGTCGCTGGTGGGGTGGTACCACAGCCACCCCTTCGGGCCAGCGCTGCCCTCCCTGCACGACATCGACGCGCAGATGGATTATCAGCTCAAGCTGCAGGGCAGCGGCAATGGCTTCCAGCCCTGCCTGGGGCTCATCTGCGGTACGTGCCCGGGGCCAGGGGCTCACAGGGGGCCTGGGGCTGCTGTCACCCCCCTGTGCCAGCCCCCTCTGTCCCCACAGGGCCCTTCTACCCCGGCAACCCCGGCGTGGAGTCCAAAATCGCTCCCTTCTGGGTGATGCCACCACCAGAGGTGAGTTGGGGAGGATTTGGGGTGGGGTCCCCCCGCCCAGCACCGTCGGGTGCTCCCCGGGGTGGTATCAGGTCCCAGAGCTGTGGAGTGACTCCTCCCCGGCTCCTCCATCCCCCAGCAAAGGCCCAACGACTATGGCATCCCCATGGACGTGGAGGTGACCTACATCCAGGACGGGTTCCTCACCAACGACGTGTTGCAGGAGATGGTGAGCAGGGGGAGTGGGGGGACAAAACCCCCTGAGCCCACTGGGGGTGGGCTGCAGCCCCCACTGCTCATCTCCATCCTGCCCTGAGCCCTGGTGATGGTGACAGTCCCTTCTCCAGCCCCCCCAGGGGCCACCACGGTCTGGGTGCTGCAGGTTTGGGGTCCCCCTGCCTGGTTTTGTGGCTCCCCCAGGTCCTGCAGCCCCTCTGTTCCCCCTCTGTTCCCTCCCATCCCTCAGACGCTGCTGGTGGAGTTCTATAAGGGTGCCCCCGACCTGGTGAAGTTCCAGGAGCTGTGGAGTCAGGATCAGACCTACCTGGACAAGCTGAAGGTGGGAAGGGCTGGGTGGGGAGGAGGCTTCGGTGGGGCACCAGTTCCCTGTGCTGGAATTAACTGGGACACTCCCCCCCCTCCCCTAGGGTTCCCTGGCCTCTCGCACCCCCAAAGACCAGAGCTTCACCCACGTCCTGGAGCAGATCTTCAGCCTCCTCAAGCTCAGCGGGTGAGGGCTCGGGGCCCTGCGCTCGGACCAGGTGCCTCCCGCAGCCCGGGCGGGGCTCGGCAGCCCCGGGGCTCAGCCGGAGCCGGCGCGGGGCAGCTCCCGGAGCAGCTCCCGGAGCAGCTCCCGAGGGCGCCGTGACCCTGCCGGCCCCGAGGGTGGCCGTGCCGGTGGGGGAGAGCCTCTGGGTCAGCGGTTTGTGGAAGTGGTAGTTCGATTAAAGAGCAGTTCCTGACAGGAGGCTCTGCTGGCTCGGGACATGCTGGCTTGAGGATGTCCTGCCATGGCCTGAGGGGATGTGTGAGGAAAATTCCTCCCTGGGAGGGTGGGCAGGTCCTGGCAGAGAGTGCCCAGAGCAGCTGTAGCTGCCCCTGGATCCCTGGCAGTGCCCTGGAGCAGCCTGGAACAGTGGAAGGTGTCCCTGCCCATGAAATTCCATGACCTTCCATGTCCCATCCAACCCAAACCGTTCCCCAATTCCACGAGGCAACCATTAGAAAGAAGAAAACATTTAATACTTTCATTCAGAGATACAAGTCAAGAATTGTGGGTCATCATTTTTTTTTTTTCCCCCTAAAAACNTTCCCCCAAAAAACAAGAAAAAAAAATAAAAAAAAAAAAAAAAAAAAAAAAAGATCTAGCGAGGTGTCCCAGCTGACAGAACGCGTTTCAATAATCCACCTGAGCGGGAGTTGGTGTCCCTGGGACGTGACCCTGGTCCCACCGGGAGGGCACTGCGGTCCCTGGGGCTCCCTGCCCTGCTGGGAGCGTGGGGGGCTGCCCTGGGCACCCCCGGGGCTGGGCTCACTGCTCGGGGCACTGGGGGCACACAGAACGGGGATGTGCATGGAACCAAATCCTTACAGAGAACGGGGTGGGGAGCTGGGAGCAGCAGGGACAGGGAGGCTGCAGCACAGCCCTCACAGGGCTCGGGAGCAGGGCTGGAGCTCGGCTGAGGCCGAGGAGGGGAAAAACTCAATTTTCTAGCATGGAAATCCATGGGGTGGAGCGAGAGCTGGGGTGAGCACTGCTCTGCAGCCCCATCCCGACCCCATCCCAACCCCCTGGCCAGGAAAAGGACTGAGCTGAGGGATAAGGGCTGGCAGAAGTGAGATGAACCATCCCTTATCCCCCCGATGCAGGGGCAGAGGGTGGCTGTGGGCAGGGCGGGGGCACAGGGATGAACACCATCCCTTTTCCCCGGATCCAGGGGCAGAGGGTGGCTGTGGGCAGGGTGGGGGCACAGGGAAGGCACGAGAGGAGCAGGAGAGCTCTGTGGGGTCCCCGGGAAGGGAGAACGTGCAGAGCCCTGGGCAGAGGAGCCACAGGGACACCCCAAGCTGCGACCTCATCCTTTCCCCTCCGGGTGTGACCGACTCGGGAGAGCTTGTAGCAGGAAAAACCCGAGGTTTGGGAAAAAACCACGGGCAGAAGGAGCAGCCTTGGGGTCAGGGGACAAGGGCGGGCAGGGGACATCCCTACTGTCCCTCCAGGATGGGCAGGGATGGCTCTGAGCGCCAGGGAAGTCTCCAAGCCCCAGGCAGGGCTGCCTTAGTGTTTGGGGTTGTTTTAGTGTTGCTGTGCCTCAGCTCCCCTGCCCCGATCCCATGGGATAGGGGCGGTGGTGGCTGGGGTGGGAGATTGGGGCTGCCCTGCCTTGTGTCCTGGGACAATCCTGGCTCTCCCACCTGGCTCATCCTGGCGCTGGACCCAAGGGAAAGACACGAGGGAGGGGCAGGGCAGTGCCAGCAGCACGGCCAGGGCTGGGGGCGCGCCGAGTACCGAAGTTCAAGCACCAGAAGGACCAAAAAAAAAACCCAAACAAACAAAAAAAAACACCAAAAAAAACAAAATAACCAAATTCACGAGGGGTGAAAGGGCCGTGGGACCCTTCTGGTTTGTTCCCTGGTGGCGCCTGGCCCCGAGGTGACGCGGGGAGAGCGGGGCTGGAGCTGGAATGGAGCTCGGGACGCCGTTCACTGAGGTAGAGGGACCAGCACTTCCACGTAGTTGAGCGGGAAGAAGCCGGACTGGCCGTGGATCATCCCCTCGTACCAGTTCTCGTCGATCTGGTTCGTCAGGGTGATGATGTCGCCCTCCTTGAAGCCCAGCTCGCCGTCGTTCTCGGGCTCGAAGTCGTAGAGGGCTTTGCAGCAGGGCTGGTCCAGGGGGGCTGTGGGGACAGTGGGGACACATCAGCAGCACCCAGCACAGCCCTGCCCTGGCACGGGGGACTCCTGTCAGGCTCTGGGTCCTGCCTGCATGGGCAGGGCTGCTTCCACCAGCCCTGCACTCGGCCTCCAGTTCCTCATTACCCTGCTCCAGCCCCACTCCAGGCATGGATCCTGCCTCCAGCACCTCATGTGCTGTTCCCACCTGGATTTCCCACATTCCAACTGGAACATGACCACTGGAAAGCCACATTATCCCTCTGGAGAGGGGAGAACCTGCCCTGTAGCTCACAGGTGGGGTTGGACATGGAGGGGGACCCTGGAGGGGTCACCCCACACCTGAGCGGGACAGAGGGACAGGACAGTCTCTGCCTCCCTGGCCATGGGGCTTCAAACCCATGAGCAGCCCCCCAAAACTCGGGAGAAACCCAAAGTCTCATTCCCTCAGCTCAGCTCCAGGATTTAAGCATCACCTTTTGGCTGCAAAGGGATTTTCTGAGGGATTCCCTGCTGCTCACTCTGTGCAATGACATTTTGGGACTCAGCTTCGGAGCTGGGAGGATCCCAGTGGAAAGGGACTGAGCTAAGAGAGAGCACCAGGGCCTGCAGGACCCCTCAGCCCTCCCTGCTGGGCTGAGGCTCAGCCAGGGCAAGGGAATGGCAGCAGATCCAGCTGCTGAATATCCCTGGAAGTGCCCAAGGCCAGGCTGGATGGGGCTGGGAGCAGCCTGGGACAGTGTGAGGGGTGGAGTGAGACCCTCCTGAAGGTCCGTCCCAACCCAAACCATTCTGTGATTCCAGGACCCACAGCAAGGGAGGTTCCACCACGAGAAGAGCCCTCAGAAGCCACCACAAGCAGCAGCCAGACATGGATGGCTCTGAGGGAACTCCCCAGGTCACCAGGCTGGTCCCAGCACCACATCCCTGCTCCAGCCTCCTTCCCAGCACAACAGCTCCAAGCCCCAGCCTGGCCCCAGGATCCCAAAGTCCTACAGGAGGAACCATGAACCCCACATCACCCCACAACCCCTCCGAGGCTCCTCGTGCCCAGCTGGGACCACACCCCACACACTCCATGAGCTGAGGCTCTGCCTCCTCCTCCCTCCAGGATTCCACAGGGACAGGAGTGGGAGAGATCCACAACAGGGAAATCCTTGAGGTGTCTGATCTCTCGTGGGGTCAGGACGTGCCTGGGTGCCAGGAGCTGCTGCAGCTCCCCTATGTGAGCCAGGCCATGGTTTTGGGGTGGAAAATCCCCCTGGAGCAGGGCTGGGTTAATTCAGGGCTCTGCTCAGGCTCAGCACGGAGGGATGAGCAGCTCCAAGGAGCAGCAGCAGCAGGAGGAGGAGGAGGAGGAGCAGCCAGGAGGGATGGGGAGAGGAGGAGGCCACACACGGAGCAGTGCAGGGGAGGAAACTCACGGATACTCCTGACGGAGGCCCGGGACGGCTTGTCCGACCGGAAAGAGGCGGAAGCTGCTTCCAAACAAAAGAGAGACATGCTTAAACCAACGGGAACGGGAGACAGGGACAGGCAGGGCCTGGAGGGATCTGTTAGGAGAAACAGGAGGGCCCACATGCTGTTAGGAACCCAGGGAGGGATGTTAGGGATCAGGGAGGGATGCAGCGGGACGGAAAACAAGGAGGGAGGGAGGGAGAGAGGCTTCAGTTTTCCTGTCTGGCACTGACGGCGAGAGGCACAGGCTGGAGACCTCTCTGGCACATCCCCAAAGCCAACACAACAGCAGAAAACCCAATCGAGAGGCATTCCTGACGTTCTCCAGAGCCATCCAGCACACCAGGAACACCCTGAGCAGGCCGAGCAGCCACCCTCCTTCCCCGGGAGGCTTCTCCAGAGGCACCAGCAAACACCTGGGACAGCTTTACCTGAGACTTTGGGGGTGGGGTTGCAGGAGAAGCCCCCGTTGGACTGGTCGGTCTCCCCGAAGTCGTACGTCTCCCTGGGCTTGGGTTTGTATTCCCGCTTGGGGCGCGAGGAGGCTTCCCTCATCCTGGGACAGGAGGGAGAAGCAGCGTGGATGGAGTGTGATAAGGAATAGAACAGGAGGAGATCACTGCCCAGACCCTCCTGGGGGGCTATGCAGGGCAGGAAGCTGTCTGCAGACAGGGATTTGCACAAGTTCCTGTGCTGGAAGGTGGGACTGCCCCAGGGTTTGGGATCTGCCCTTGGAGAGGGGCCTCACATCCCTCACATTTCCCAGGGTTTGCTTGGAGCAGCTCAGGAATTCAGGCCAGCAGAGGACACTCGTGCTGCAGCCTGAATGCTCACACTTGGCAGGATCCTCACAGCTCCTCCCAGTTCAAAGCAGGCACAGGATCTGCTCTGCAGCTTCTCCCAGGAGGGAAGAGCAGCAGAGCAGCACTGCCAGTGGGGAGTGGGGAGGCTGAGGAAGGAGAGGTGGGACGAGCCTTCCTCAGCCAGGATTGGGGCTGGATCAGACCCCTGACTAAACTCAAATCCCACCTGGAACAGCCAAAGGAATTGGCTTTTTGAAGGCTGGGTTGGACAGGGCTTGGAGCAGCCTGGGACAGTGGAAGGTGTCTCTGCTCTGTGAGCTTCCCCTCCTGACCCCATCGTTGTGTGATTCCAGACTTGGGTGTTCCCAGACAGGAGCCACAGGGAGAGCTGTGCCTGGGGGCAGCTCAGGACTCACCTGCGCTTGAGCTTCTCGGCGAGCTCGTCCAGGATCTGCACGGCCTGCCTGTGGTAGTCCAGCTGGGCATCCACCAGGGCTGACAGCTGGCTCACCTGCTCGATCTGGGGGAGCACAGGGCTGGCATCAGTGCCTGCTCCCTGCTGGACACTCCTGCACTGCCCACAGGGATCAGTGGGAGCCCAGGGCAGGACTGGCTGAGGCTGCCAGGCACTTGTGCCACTCCAGGGTTGGGAATCCTTCCCAAATACTTCCCAGCTGGGTCACCTCCCAAACTCAGCCCCCCAGCACCCCGAGAGGAGCCTGTTTGGTGCCACCACAGATCTGGGAGCTGGATGTGGGCTAAGGAAAGCACTGTCAGCTCACTCAGATCTGAGCTTTCCCAGAGCAGAAGCACACTGGGAGGAGTGGAAATGGGTGTGTAACCAGTGCCTCCCTCAGGAGATCCCCCCAGGGACACAGAGCCCCCAGCTCTGCCTCCCACACTCACATCTGTCTCCAGCAGGTTGTGCATGCTGGTCTCTGCCACCTCCTTGGACTCCTCGAACTTCTCCATGGCCTGCCGGAGCTCCTCATCCGGGATCTTGCCCTGTCGCTTCTTCTTGTAGTCGAAGTCCAAACGTCTCCCTTCCAGCTTCTTGAGATGGTGCTGGGAGAGGATGGGGAGAACGGGGAAGAGGGAAAAGCCAGAGGCTTTGGAGGGCAGCTCCAGTTACAGGCTGAGTTCATTGGTGTCAGAAACCTGATCTGTGGCTCCCACCTCTGCTCCAGGTGGGAGAAAGGCTCCAGGGTGTGATGGGGGAATGATTCCACTTTCCACTGAGGAAAAGGCTGCAGAGCAGCCCAGGTCTGTTCCCCACAGAAGGCAAAGAGCTCTCCTGCTACTTTTGGCTCCCCAGGAGCTGCAGGGATGTCTGGACACCAGGAATGTGGGCTCTGGGCACTGCTTTCCTGGATCTTAGGGCAGGGATGTTTAAAGCAGCCCTATGGAATTGGGGTATGGACAGGCACTGAGGTGGCACTTGGTGGTTATTCCACCCAGGACAGTGAAAATTCCCTCAGGAGAGCTGCCTGGGGAGCTGGAGGGTGGGATGGATCCTGTTACAAAGCCTAGCCTTGTCTGTGGAGCACACAGGAGCTGCTGAGCTCCTTTTTCCCAGTGAGACACTGCAGGGCTCCTTGGGATGCTGAGCAGAGACCTGAGGGGAGCTTGCTCAGAGCTTGGAACCAAAATTCATCCCACGTGGGAGCTCAGAGCACTAAGAACCCTGTTCAGCAAGCCCAGGAGGGCTGTTGGGATGTACTCCCACAGCACCCTCCATCAACCACGGCAAATGCAGAACCATTCCAACCTGCAGGCAGCCTTTTGGGCTGCTCAGGAGCAGCAGCAGCAGCACTGAGCAGGGAGGAAATACCAGAGAGTCTGGAGAGGAGAAAACACACACAGAGCAGGGAACTCCTGCCAGCCCTCAGCTCCCACCACTGCAGAGCCAGCGGCTCTGTGCACCCACAGAGGGCCCAGAAAAGCAGGGAGAGAGGAGGAGGAGGGAAAACCATGGAGGTGTTTACCTGGATCTCTTTCAGGTCTTTGTCACACAGGTTCTGCAGGGGATCGATGAAGTTCTGTTTGACCTCAATGTCCAGCGAGTCCTTCACCTCGGCCAAACGCTTCATGGACTCGCCGGCGTCGAGGAGTGCATCCCCTGTGGGGAGAGGAGCAGGGAAAGGGCAAAGGGGTCAAACAGAGCCCCAGCAGGGCTGCAGGAAGCCCTTGTGTGTCCCAGAATCATGGAATGGTTTGGGCTGGAAGGATCTGAAAGCCCATCCAGTCCCACATTCCACTGGCCCAAGGTGCTCTGAGCCCTGTCCAACCTGGCCGTGGACACTCCCAGAGCTCAGAGTCACTCCCTGAAACCTGTTCAGTTCCAGCCTTGCCCAAAGCTCACCCTGACACTTCAGCCAGGCAGACTTGCAGCAAAGCACGTCCAGTGCTGGCTTTTTTAGTGCAGAGGAAACATTTAGAGATTCAATTATTCCTGTGCAGCTTTGGCAAAACAATTTCAGCAGTGCATGAACACGGGAAAATACACGAGTGAGAGATAGGGTCAAGGGAAAACATCTCTGCACTGTCCAGCTGGAAAAATCAATACACCAGAAGTGTTATTTCAATTGTAATAACTCCAAATAACCTGGGAGGGAGGGATGGAGTCCTCAGTGTTGCTTTGAGGAGGCCATTAAGGAAATAGGGTTTGGTGTGTGCTCCTAAAGCTTCCCTTGCTCTCCTTGGTCCCTGTGAGCCAGGATTGATGCAGAGCTCTGAGCTGGCCAGGGAGGATCTCCAAAACCTTCTGTCAGTCCCAAAAGCAGCCAGAGGTTTTTAATTTCCCTGAGGCAAGGCAGCTCCTCCCTGCCCTGGCAGAGCCAGCTGTGCTGCCCTGAGCTGTCACATGCACTGGCTGAGGTTCCAAGGGATTAAAAATGATGTCACCAAAAGGCATCACCTCCTCCTCCCTGCCAGGCACGCGTGGCTATGAGGAACAGCCACGCCAGAAGATTTCTTGGCTTCAGCTTCCCTATGGAATCACAGTTTGGGTTGGAAGGGATCCTCAGGAGCTGTGTGAAACTCCCAGTGCTGCTCTGTCCTGCTCCCGCTTCGCTGCTCAGTTTAGAGGGAGGTTTTTATTTGACATGCAAATTTATCTCAGTGTTTGATAAGGAAGTGGGTTTGCCATGGATTGGAATCCAGGATACCTGAGATCACAGAATAATGGAATTGTTTGGGGTGGAAGGAACTTAAATCCCACCCAGTGCCATGGGCAGGGACACCTCCTGCTGTCCCAGGCTGCTCCAGCCTGGCCTTGGGCACTGCCAGGGATCCAGGGGCAGCCACAGCTTCTCTGGGCACCCTGTGCCAGGGCCTGCCCACCCTCACATGCAGGAATTTTTTCTAATATCCCATCAAAACCTCCTCTCTTTCCCTTTGAACCTGCTCACTCTGCAAGTCTCTGAATCTCTTTTGAGCCACCCCTCGACTGTTCGGTGCCACGAAATTCACCCCAAAACCCCTTCCAGAATCCAGAGTGACGCCTGTTGAGCTGACCAGGAGCCTCCCCTGCTGCCCCCCACGAGCCCAGGGGCTACTCACCGAAGTTGGAATCCTCTCCCAGCTCCTTCCCGTAGCGGATCATGCACTCCCCAAGCAGCCCCTCGGACTGGGGGTAGCCAGGATTCTTCACCTGCCCCCGGATCTTGGACATCGTGTTGAGCATGGTGAGCTTGGCTCTGGAAGCTGCCACACAAAACGCCTCAGCCTCGGCCTCTGCCCTCCCTGCATCCCTCCCTTGAGCCAGGTTTTATTTTCCCCCCTGCTACACTCACAGCCAAGAGGCTCCACTGTCTCCATCCCCCAGAAATATCCCAGGCTGTGAAAAAAGGTTCTTTTCCAAGATATGGAGCAAAAATAGCTCCCCACGGCTCGGCCAGGGAAGGCCAAAGGAGTTTCCCCAGCCCTCCCAAGCTCCCTGGAGTGCTCTCCAGAGCAGCTGGCTGCAAGGCTGACAGAGCCAGCCACCCTTCCCAGCCCAGAAACATCACTTTTCCTGGACATTCCAAGAAAAACAGGTCCCCTTAGGGCCTCTCTAGGTCCGAGGCAAAGGCTGCTTCTGCTCTTGCCCTGTTCAGCAGCCTGGATTCAGGGCAAGAGGAGCATCTGGATCTCCACCTGATCCAAACCCAGAGCAAAAGGGATCTCCCTGCCCATCTCCCTGTTTCCCTGGGAAGCTGGGAAGGGGACAGGGGAGGTCCAGGCCCTCACCTGGGTTGGGCTGGAGGTACTCTATGGTTCTGGTCAGTACTTCAGTGACAGCCTTGCTGGTCAGGTCCACTTTCTGCAGGAGAGACGAGAGCCCAGTGAGGATCAGCTCAGGGATTTGGCCAATCCCACAGGAGCCACGGGGTGATTTTGGGGGTTCCTCTGGTTCCTCACTCACCTTTTCCATCTCCTTGAAGTCATCGTCTAACTTGGTCCCTTCGGCCCCTCCGACCTTCTCGCTGACCAGCTGTGGGGAAAGGACAAGGGAGGAGAGTCAGGCACTGACTGAATCTCTCCACCTCATGGAATAATTCCCAGGGAGAGGGAACAGGGACAGTCCACACAGCACCTGTGAGAGAAAGGAGGCGGCAGGAACAGCCCAAAGCCCCTCAAAAAAACCCCATCAAACCCCCAAACATCCTGAGCGCTCAAAGCAAGGCTCAGCCAGGATGTTCCTCAGCTCCACAGCTCCCGAAATCCCAGCCCACAGCTCCAACTCCAACGCCTGCTGGAAAAAACGAGCAGCACGAGCGTCTCTCAGCTCCATTCGGAGCCAAGGACTCTGTTTCACACACGGAGAAATCCAAGTAAACAGGGAATGAACACACTCAGCTGCCGGCAGCCAGCACAGAGCAGCTTGGGGAGAGCAGAGCTGCTGCTCCGAGGGGAATGGCTGGAGCAGCTCAGCATCTGGGAAAAGGGGGTGAAATTCTCTGCCAGGGGAGATGTTTGATGAGCTGGGAAGTCATTTGGGTTCATTTGGGCCATTTCCACACTTCTTCTCCTGCTTCCTGCTGGGATCCCTCAGTCTGAGAACAGCCTCTGCTCCCCAGCCCACACTGTTACTGCCCTGGGGTAACAAAGGCCTCAATAAACCCCAAAAGGGATCCTCCCCAAGATTCCAAACAGGGAATGTTCCCTTCCCAGCCCGTGCTGGGGTGCTGAGGGAAGCAGCAGTGCCTGGAGATGCAGGGAATGGGAATTGGCCAGACCTGGAATTGCTGAGGCTGGAAAAGGCCTCAGAGATCACCGAGTGTGACCATGTTCACCCCTAACCGTGTCCCCAAGTGCCACATCCACACTTCTCTTGGACATCTCCAGGAATGGCGACTCCACCACTGCTCTGGGCAGCTGTGCCAATGCCTGGCCTGAACAAATTTTCCCTGATTTCCAATCTAAACCTCCCCTGGTGCAACTTGAGGCCTTTTCCTCCTGTCCTGCAGTTTTCTGGGAGCAGAGCCCGACCCCCACCCGGCTCCACCCTCCTGTCAGGGAGTTGTGGAGAGCAATTAGTGATTATTTTGCCCCAAACAGCAGCAAATTCCCCAAAGTGGTCTGGGAAACCTGGCACTGGCTCCCAGGGCTCTAGGCCTGCCCCGGGGCACTGCCAGGATTCCTCCTGTTTGTACTGAAAACTCCAGATCTGAAGGAACAATTTGGTTTGTTTACTCCAACATCAAATATTTGATTTTTATCGAGGCTTTCTTTCTCTGGAACACTCCTGCTCCCGTGGGGATACAAAATGGGGCTGGATGTTTTCTGAGGAAGAGGGGGAGGGATCCCTTTAGGGAATTATCCAGGCTCAGAGACATCGCAGCAGCCACACTGGGAAGGGAGAGAGATGAGAGGAGAGGAAAGGAAAGGAAAAAGAGAGAGGGAAGGGAAGGTTTCGGGAAGGGAAGGTTTCGGGAAGGGAAGGGAAGGTTTCGGGAAGG